>JAFJYJ010000006.1:11602500-11842500 GCA_019022615.1 Acacia melanoxylon | reverse complement strand
AATATTTGAATTAAGAAATTGAATATGTTATTATGATTTTTTTTTAAAAAAAGTGTTTGGATGGGACAGCTATTGGTAATTTAAAATTTAATATTTTTGGTTTAAAAGTTGGTATAATAATAAGGAAAATATTTTCCAACCATGTGTCATATTTTTGAATTATTATCATTTAACTATCAACTCATATAAAACAAATATGACACATGATATGTGTGATTGAGAATTTGTTGTAATTAACATAAAGAGCTTAATTTAATTAAGTATAGTCCTTTTAACCAAGGGAGGTTCTAAAAACAGTTCCAACCTTTGAACAGGAATAATGTCGAGAGCTTCATCAAAGGTTTCATACATCCTATTGATGGTAGGGATGAATTAAATGCAGAAATCTAGGCGTTCCTCCTTGGTTTAAAAATGGCATGATGGAATATGGGTTTCAAGAAAGTTTGGCTGGAAACTGATTCCACGGAATGCCTCAACCTTGTCCTCCATGGATGTGGGGAAGCTCACACGGACTCTGGCATTTTTCATGAAGTTTCGTTGATGTTGGCTATGGATTGGGAAACTAGAATTACATATGTACCTCGCTCATGCAATTCCACAGCAGACCTCCTAGCGAAGAGTGGGTTGGAGTTAAGGATGGGACTCCATGAAGTCTACCAGCCATATGAGAATCTAGTAATCCTTATTAGTAGTGATTGTAATAAGGGAAGTATTCTCGTAGATGGTTAGATGAGGTGTCTCTTTGTTATTAAAAAAAAAAATGGAGCCACAGATTTCTTCTGATAACTCCAAACCCGCTTGATGGCCTCTCTTTATTTTGCCATTATTTCTTTGTATTTACAACTAAAAACTGCAATTATTTAATACTGTATTCAACAAAAATGTATATTATATATTAAATTATTCGTTCCATCCTTTGGTTTTTTAATACTCCTTTCCGGTCCTTTTAAAAGAGTTTATTTTTTTAATTGAGCAAGCTAAATAAATTACATTACATGATTTATATCTATCAATTTTCTCAAAACTAAGTTAATAGCTTCTATCTTAAGGATATACCGAGGCAACCGCAATATTAACTAAGGGTCATGAACTACAAGTATATAATTGGGGGTCATTTACAATTATTAAATAGCATGAATTATTTTTTCTTAATATTAAAAAATTGACTAGTCAAATTATTCTTATACAAAAGTTTAAACAAAAAAATATTACTTTAAATTACCAATAGCTCAATTATTTATAGAATCGTTATAACTTATAAGTATGATTTTCAACCTACTCTACCCAAAATAATGAGTAGAATATTGTCCCATAAAGATTATATATATGCATGCAAGAGAATGAATAATAATTACTTGATTTAGTAAATCAAAAGATATTTTGATGTGATTTGAGTGATGTAAATTACTAAATGTAACCAACCAATCAATAAGGATTGAGAGTTATCAAGAACTTAATTTTCCCCCTTCTATACAACTTCCTTTCATTTAATACATAAAGCAAGCTTGCAATCATGTCTACGTAGAGTTTTGTTTCATCTTTTCCCAAGCTTTTAGATGGCTCCATTACCTTGGCACTATCACTCTTGATGGGATTTTTTTTTTTTTTTTTAAAGAAAAAAAAAACCAAATTCAAGTTTCCATGTCGGATGATTCAAAGATGAGCTTGATCGCAGGGCCTACATATTCATGTTCCACGTCAACGTGATATTAAATTTAAATTAGCTTTCATAATCGTAACCAAAATGTGGGAGAAAATAAGCATTATTACTCCTTCTAGCTCTTTTTATAAGAAACGAATAACTAATTCTCACTAATTTTGAAAAGTAGTTGAAGTTAAGTGAATTAATAAATGTATTTAATTAAAACAATTTTTTTCCAGAAAAAAAAAAACTACTTCTTTTAATCTTAAATGTAAGACAAGAGTTGATTTTTTAAAAAATAAATTAAGGAAGTTAAATAAGTTACTTAATCAAATTATATATTGTGTATCTTTAGATTATATATCAATTTATAAGTTAAGCAAAATAGTATGAAAGAAAAAATGAAAAATATAAATATTTTAAAGTAATTTAATTATCTTTTTTAATATTTCCAAAAATAAAAGTCAATTTAGTTTTATAATTATGACTGGATGAAATACCATTAAATAATTAGTTGGTTAACTTTTAATAATTGATTTCATTAATAAAATGTTCCAGACGAGATTTTTTTTTATAAATAGGATTAACGTAACTCAAAATTTTTTGGAGCAATTTCTTGTCGGAAATAGGAAAGCAAAGTGCAGTTGACCATCATACAAACACCCAAAGCAACAAAATTAACTTGTTTTAGGTTAATTTTCTACGTGGATGACCAAAGAGGAATATATTATTTTCCCGTGTCTCCATGTTCAGAATTCATTATCTTATAGAAAATAAATTACAAATAGCTAGAAAATCTTATTAGCAGTCTATCTATCCACCTATTTTGAACATTTGGATAAATATCATTTATTTATTATATTTCCCTCCAAGAATATTCTAAATAATATACTCCTTTCGTATTTAAACAAAGTCACAAAATAAAAAATAAAGGGTCAAATCACCCACAAACGAATGTTACTTGCTCGTCTAATTAGTTTCTCAAGGAAACTCTTATCCGGGTTAGTTGTATAAATCATACGTGGGCGCCATTGCTCCGTCTAGATCGACAGATGTCTAGTCTGTTGGATTAGTATGCTGATATTGTATCAAATAATCTCTCTTAGGTATCTATATGGATCAGATACTTATAAGTATAGTAGATCACTGTGCACGAATAGGCCTTAGCCAAAGGGAATGGTGTGTGCGCGCACAGTGACTGCAGAATAGTAATTGAGAGAGAATGTTCATACCTCTAGGGTTATATATCTCTTATTTATAGAGTTTACATGTAGGGTTTGGGTTTGGAATTATGGCCTTTGTGCCTCTAAGCCTAAGTGTTATGCCGCCATATCTGAATCACGTAGATTACTTCTTATTGAGCCATACATTAAATGGGCCTCATATGAGTCCATAACAACTTGTTTAAACTTTCAAACACAATCGATCACATTGGATGATGGTTCCTTGTCCATTACGAACAACTCCAGATTTGAAAAGCTTTGATTCCTCAGTTAAAAGTAACCAACATTATGATGACTTTAGATTTAATTTAAATGTTTTCCGAATATGAAGAAAGATTTGTTTCTTTAATACAATTCTGTCACATTGAGTGGTTCACAAATTTTGCACAGCTCGAACTACCATTAGATGGGTTGTTTATAAACATAACAACTAGTATTATCTTTTTTTCCCCAATCACAATAAGTCTAGTTTTACTAGATTGGATTGACTACATAAATAGCACGTTCAACATTATAGTCTATCAACAACTGAATATTTAGATACATTGTTAACAAACACACACATATTCTTTTTTGTCTCCTTTAAGTATAAAGGATGATTAAAGGTAGTTTGGAGCCCTTGACCTCACGCTACACGCGAAAGTTATTCTACTGATCCTACAATTATTTCTTTTTTAATTAAATTTTATAAAAAAAACTATTAATATTTTTATTTATTTGTTTAGTTATTATTAAGGCTCAAGAGGAATTGATTTTAATAAAAGATAAAATGAGTTTTATTAATTTGTCTTGTATGGAAGAAAATTGATAACGTCAAAATGCAAGTTTCCTTCCATATGCAAAACCATTAATGTCGAAGATTCTATTAGTTAGGATGGAAAAATAAGAAAATAACTAGAGAGAGAGCATACACATGAATATTGTTTTCTGGCATAAAAAAGCTAACACGAATAATGTGTTTTCAGATTCATTATGCATCTTTTTATTTTGTCACCCTTTCTTTAAATTTACAACTAAAAACTGCAATTACTGTAGGATTCTCACCGTAAACGCTAGTCAATCGCATCGACACGATGTAGGAAAAGGCCCCGATATGTGACTTTTCTTTGAATCTTTTTTGACAATATTTTACTTATTTGGGCCCTGAAGGGGATTTTCCCTGTTTTGTCTCCTTAAAGTATAAAGGATGATTAAAGGTAGTTGGAGCGCTTGACCTCACGCTACACGCGAAAGTTATTCTACTGATCCTACAATTATTTATTTTTTATATTAATTTTTATTAAAAAAAAAAACTATTAATATTTTTATTTATTTGTTTAGTTAATATTAAGGCTCAAGAGGAATTGATTTTAATAAAAGATAAAATGAGTTTTATTAATTTGTCTTGTATGGAAGAAAATTGACAACGTCAAAAATGCAAGTTTCCTTCCATATGCAAAACCATTAATGTCGAAGATTCTATTAGTTAGGATGGAAAAATAAGAAAATAACTAGAGAGAGAGCATACACATGAATATTGTTTTCTGGCATAAAAAAAGCTAACACGAATAATGTGTTTTCAGATTCATTATTCATCTTTTTATTTTGTCACCCTTTCTTTAAATTTACAACTAAAAACTGCAATTACTTCTTCAGGTTATAAATACAAGACTCATTTGACCTTTTTTCAGAAAGATTAAGAAAGCTAAATATATTATTTAATTATATCATATGTTGTGTATTATTATATTATATATCAGTTTATAAGTTAGGCAAAATAGTTTCAAGAAAAATGAGAAATATAAATGCTATAAAATAATTTAATTATATTTCTTAATATCTTTCAAAAAAATTAGTTGATATTATATTTAAGACTGGATTTTGTATTTAACATTATATTTAAAGCAAATGTATATTATATATTAAATTATATTCTCAATCCTTTGTATTTTTATATTAAATACTGGTCATGACGTTATGCACGTTTGTGGTATTGTATCAAGTGTATGATGTATGATTGTGGATTTGTGGGTCATTTATATTTAAATACCATGATTTAGTAATTTTTTTAATATTTCAGAATCAATATTTCTCCTTTATAAACTATAAATGATATTTTTAAATCCTAGTTTTATAATAGGGTAAAGGAGCAAAAATACACATGTGCTTTACCCTCGAGAGCGCCAAAAGACCATATGCTTTTTTTTTGAGTAAAAATATACATGTGGTTACATTTTAGGAACAAAAATCCTACCACCGTTAAAATCTAACTTAACAGTGCATTTGCAACAGAAAATGTCATATTTACAATAAAAAATGTCATATTTACAACAACATTTACAACAACAAAAAATGGTATATTTACAACGGGAAGTCTTCAGTATTTACAACAAAATTTAAAATCCGGTCATATTTACCACAGAAAATGTCATATTTACAACAACATTTAAACACATAGATTTTGAATATAGAAAGGTCATTTACAACAGAAAAAATGCTAGATTTACAATAGGAAGTGCTGTATTTACAACAAAATTTAAAATCTGGCCATTTACAACAGAAAAATCCATATTTACAACGGGCTAGATTTTAACAAATGGTGTGACTTTTGCTCCTAAAATGTAACCACATGTGTATTTTTGCTCCCAAAAAAAGCATATGGTGGATGCTTTCTCGAAAAAACACATGTGTATTTTTGCTCCTAAACCCTTTATAATATAATAAAGTTTTTGTACTTCCTTATATTCTTGAATTCCGCAAGTCACGATTTCGTATTACAATTCTTTACGTGGCTTTTGTACATTCAATATTCTAATAAGGGTAAAGGAGCAATTTTACATATGAAGTATGCCCCAGGGAGTGCTCATCACCACATAATTTTTTTTAGAGCAAAAGTACACACGAAGTTACGTTTTGGAAGCAAAAAAATACCACGGACGGTTAGTTGACCATCAACTTGGATGAAAACGCCGACGTAGATCGACACGCCGACATGGAATAAAAAATTCAAAAAATTAGAAAAAAAAAAATTAAAAATTTATGAAAACATTTTTAAAAAAAATTAGTGAAAAAATAGAAAAAAAATTAGAAAAAATTAGGAAAAAATTTAAATAATTAGAAAAAAATTCAAATAATTAAAATAATTAGAAAAAAATTAAAATACCCCGCCAGTGGGCCCCACCACCGCCACCCTATCAAGCGGTCGGTTGCACAGGGGCCGCCACCTAACAACGGTCGGATAACCAACTCAAAGGAGGAGGAGTTGTATATACACAGCGGTGCGGTTGTTAAAAGATGCACTAGGGTAAGTTGTTCATTGAAAAAATAATAATTAATTAAGATAATCTTCTTGTCAGTTTTTCCTACGAGATAAATCTAATCGATGTTTGAAGTCGACTAAGAATTGGATAAAGAAAATTTTAAACTTTATTAATTCTATCACAAAATTTAACAATTTTTTAACTTTAAACCTATTTAACTATACATTTTTTTTTCAAAAAAAATAATTATCTGATTTTTTTTCTAATTATTTAAATTTTTTTGCTAATTTTTTTGAATTTGTTGCTAATTTTTTCCTTTTCTTTCTAATTATTTTAATTTTTATTCTAATTATTTGAATTTTTCCTAGTTTTTTGAATTTTTTCCTATTTATTTTAATTTTTTTCTATTGTTTTGAATTTGTTTCTAATTATTTTAAATTTTTTTCTAATTATTTGAATTTTTTCCTATTTTTTTATTTTTGTTTTTCTAATTTTTTAAATTTTTTGAATTTTTTTATTCCACGTCGTTGCTCCCATCCAAGTTGACGGCCAACTAACCGCCCACAGGTATTTTTGCTCCCAAAATGTAACTTCGTGTGTACTTTTGCTCCAAAAAAAAAAACTTTGTTGTCTTGTCGGGCGCTCCCGCAAAAAACTTCATGTGTAAAATTGCTCCTTTACCCTTCTAATAAATATGTATATTGTATAGAACGAAGCGAGAAAACATAGAGATAGACCTTCTATATGAAATATATTTTTTTTCCTTTTATAAGAAATATAAATTTATTTTAAATTACATATATTTCATTTATATATTTTATATTTTAATTTTTCAACTCATTTATTAAAAAATTATTTATTTAAATTTCTTTTAAATGGATAAAAGTGTATTTCAAATGTATTTTATTTTATATATGGTCAAAAAAATTATATAGTTTATATTATGTTTTCATTTAAGTTAATATTTTGAGTAAATACCTTTTCTGGTCCCTGACAAAAAACACGGATCTTATTTTGGTCCCTTAAAAAATCGACCCTTATTCGTCATTTTTATGGACTAAAAATGATCTTTTGGAAATTTGTGAGAGATCAAAATATCAACCAATCGACACTTATTCGTCCTTTTTATGGACTAAAAAAGACATTTTTTTTAAGGAACCAAAATGAGGATCGTGTTTTTGTCAGAGACCAGAAAGAGCATTTACTCATTATTTTTTATTTATTAGATAAGAATTTATTATTTTATATTTTCTTTAACTGAAAATAAAATGCATAAGAAATTTATGAAATAATCAAACTTAAACCGGGTATAATTTGTTTGTTTGTTTACCCTATAAGATATTTGCATAGTTACTGTTTTTCTCCTTGGTTAAAAGGACTATACTTAATTAAATTACGCTCTTTATGTTCATTACAACAAATTCTCAATCACACATATCATGTGTCATATTTTTTTAATATAAGTTTATAGTTAAATGATAATAATTAAAAAATATGACACATGGTTGGATGTAATTTGAGAACTTGACAAAATGGACGTAAGGAACTTGACGAAAATATTTTCCTTATTCTTATACCAACTTTTAAACAAAAAAAATAAAATTACCAATAGCTGTAACACATTTTTTTTTTAATCATAATAGCATATATTCAACTTCTTTATTCAAATATTAGAGCTGGAGAGAATATTTAGAGGGGGAAACTTAATAATATGTTTATTTAATCATCAAGACTAAATATAATTGAGAACCCTAGAGATTAAGAAAAATAAAATAATAATTTAAAATTTAAATTCAAACCTAAATATTAAATAAAATTATATTATACTAGATATAATATCTTATTGAGATTTTTTTCAATATAAATTTCTTATTGAGATCTTTCAGATATTAAATAAATAAATTCTAATTTTGATAGATAATATATCTTTTTTGTTGCAGATCGCTAATAGATAATATATACGACACGGTCGCTTAAAACTCATCACTAGTGCAGTGCGCCAAGATTCACATTCTTTCTTCAGCAATTTTCTATTTAAATCTCTAAGGTACGTAATGCATGAACCTGCTTGTTTTGTTTAAGCGATTTCTTTTTCTTTCTTTTGTTAAAGTTCATGTGGGTCGGTCAAATTTTCTGGTGTCTTGTTATATGAATAACAATTCCTTTCGATACATTCTTCACTTTCCTTGATTGCGAAAATTTTGAGCGCCACACTCTTCTTGTTCAGACTGGATAAATTTACTTCATTACTTGTTTATATGGTTTGTAAGAGTTAATTATATCTGTCAAATACTCAAAATCTTGACTTATCATCGTTTCATAGCTGAGACTAGTCATTGCTTTGGAATCGGAATTGTTATTATGATCCAAGAATATATTTTTCACGAGTTTTAGCTATGCCTTGAGTTTGAAGGGGTATTAAGATATTATATCTTATATCGATGATATTATAGTTTATACTGATATTTGATATATTCTATATATCTTAAAAAGTATTATATTTAATATTTTATTAAATTTTAATTAGATTAAATTAGAATCAGACTTAATTAGTCTATTAGGTTATTGTTTTCCTATATAAAGCTGTCTTTTGTTGTCGTCTTATTTGTAGTCTCTTTCCTTTAAGAATTTTATAATATTTTTCGCTACTTTATTAATAAGGACTTTGTACTAGGTAAACCGTAAATGGCTAACATCACCACAAATGGAAGTTCTTGTCCGCTGCCAATGAAAGCCACGTCAAATGGAGGATTTCAAGGCGATAATCCTCTTGATTTTGCAGTTCCTCTGGCTATATTGCAGATATGTCTTGTCATTCTAGTCACAAGGGGACTGGCATATTTATTCAGGCCTTTAAGGCAGCCACATGTGATTGCAGAAGTTGTGGTAATTTTTCTTTTCTTTAAATCTTTTCCCCCCTATCTAATGATCGTAAGGTATATTTTTCTTGATTAAAAATAGATAATGGGTTATTAGTGTAACTTCTTAGTACCCCACAATCGATATTATTGTATCCAAACTCTTATAAGGCATCTTTTATTCTCCTTTCAGCCAATGTGATACCTTAATAAAGCGTTGAGATCTTATAATAAGAGCCTATAGTGTTTCATTTTATAAAATTTCTTAAGCACCACTGGTCTAACTATTTTTAGAGCATTTTTCTTTATGTGAGATGTAAAATGCCCATGTAGCTCTATATTAATTTGTAAGTTTGTTATGAATGATAGAGCAAGATACTTCTCCTAACATTATCTCACATGAGCGATTATGCAATTGCATGATTTGCATTGTCCAAACTTTGATTAGATGAGAATTTGTATTTGAATGTAGAACAAAAGGTGTTACCCAATTCTAATACTTCTAAGACTACTTATTGACAGGGTGGAATATTACTTGGACCATCAGCATTGGGAAGGAGTAAAAGCTTTCTGCTGGCAGTTTTCCCAACCAGAAGTCTCACAGTATGTAATGAACATAAGCCCTCACTACAAGAGTTTGAACCTTGACTACAAGAAGCTCGATGTGGGACTCATAACATAGTCACCCCTCAAGAGGGGACGTCCCGGCTCCACTTCACGGCATTTCACTCGACCTCTAGCCGGTCGAACCCCCGTGAGTAGCCCTCTCCAACATTGACTCTCAATGAAAGCACCAATGTAATGAACACAAGACCAAAGGGAGAGCCCAATCCCCAAAAGCTCACCTATGAGAAGGGAGAACCCAATGAACTTATAAACCTCACTACAAGAGTTTGGCTCCCCGATGTGGGACTCATAACACAGTATTAGATACTCTAGCAAACATTGGACTTATATTTTTCCTGTTCCTAGCCGGACTAGAGTTAGATCCTAAATCTATTCGTCAAACCGGAAAGCAAGCCCTTGGCATTGCGGTCGCTGGAATATGCCTCCCTTTTGTGTTTGGAATCGGAACATCTTATGTTCTCCTGGACACAATAGCTAAAGGGGCTGATAGAACAGCGTTTCTTGTATTTATGGGTGTGGCCCTCTCCATCACTGCTTTTCCTGTATTAGCCCGTATTCTGGCCGAGTTGAAGCTCCTAACCACCAATGTTGGTAGAATCGCTATGTCTGCTGCTGCAGTTAATGATGTAGCTGCATGGATTCTGCTTGCTTTGGCTATTGCGCTATCTGGCAAGAGCCAATCTGCACTTGTGCCATTGTGGGTCTTCTTATGTGGGTTTGCTTTTGTCATTTGTTCAATCATCATTGTCCCTCCAGCCTTCAGATGGATGGCCAGACGATGCCCTGAGGGCGAGCCAGTTGAAGAGACATACATATGTGTTGCATTAGCCATTGTTTTGGCTGCTGGTTTTATTACAGATGCCATTGGAATCCATGCCATGTTTGGTGCTTTTGTTGTTGGAGTTTTGATTCCAAAAGATGGACCATTCACCAGTGCTCTTGTGGAGAAAGTAGAGGATCTAGTATCAGGTCTTTTTCTCCCATTGTACTTTGTGTCAAGTGGATTGAAGACTAACGTGGCCACCATTCAGGGGCTGCAATCTTGGGGTCTCTTGGTTTTAGTCATAGTTACTGCTTGTTTGGGGAAGATTGTTGGGACTGTTTCTGTGTCTCGTTTCCTCAAGGTACCATGGAATCAGTCTCTGGTGTTGGGATTCTTAATGAATAGCAAAGGCTTGGTTGAATTAATTGTCCTCAACATTGGCCATGATAGAAAGGTATTTCATTTTTTTCTTGCTATCATTATTGAGTTTAACGCAGTGCTTCTTGATATAATATTTTAATGGATATTTATGATTTGCATTTGCAGGTATTGAATGATCAGACCTTTGCCATTATGGTTCTTATGGCACTCTTTACTACCTTCATAACAACCCCTATTGTCATTTCTTTGTATAAGCCCGCAAGGAAGGCAAAAAAAGATGATTTCAAGTACAGAACAATTGAGAAGAAAAATCCTAACAGCCAACTCAGGGTTCTTTCCTGTTTCCATAGCGCGAGAAGTATTCCATCAATGATAAATCTGATTGAGTCTTCAAGAGGAACTCAGAAACGTGATGCATTCTGTGTATTTGCAATGCACCTTAAAGAATTTTCTGAAGGTCATCATCTATACTAATGGTACAAAAGGCGAGGAAAAACGGCTTGCCCTTCTGGAACAAGTCACATCATGTTGATTCTGACCATGTTGTTGTGGCGTTCGAGGCATATCAGCAGCTAAGCCAAGTGTCTGTCCGGCCAATGACTGCAATCTCATCCATGGCTAACATACACGAAGACGTTTGTGCAACTGCTGAGAGAAAGAGAGTTGCAGTCATCATTCTTCCATACCATAAACATCAAAGGTTAGATGGTTCACTGGAGACCACACGCAGTGATTTCAGATTGGTTAACAAAAGAGTAATTGACAATGCGCCATGCTCAGTTGGAATTTTTGTTGACCGTGGCCTCGGGGGTGCATGCCATGTATCTGCAAGTAATGTCTCTTACGGTGTCACAGTACTTTTCTTTGGTGGCGCTGATGACCGTGAAGCCCTTGCTTACGGACGTCGTATGGCTGAGCACCCTGGCATAAGATTAGCGGTTGTACGTTTTGTTTCAGAAGCAATCCCTGAAGAAGAGATTTTTAGAGTTGATGTGGACGACCACTCTGGAACCAAAGCATTCACAGAAGATGAGGAATTTGTGAATGAATTAAAGCAGAAAAATCCAAATGATGGCTCAATCAACTACACGGAGAAAATCGTTAGGAATAGTGAAGAAATAATTGCAGCTATCCGTGAGTTCAATGGCTGCAATCTGTTTCTTGTGGGTGCAAGGCCAAACAGCGAAGCAGCACTTGCTTTGCAAGGAAGTGAAAGTGAATGCCCAGAACTTGGTCCTATTGGTGGTTTATTGGCATCCCAGGATTTTAATACGACAGCTTCAGTATTGGTGATGCAACAGTATCACAATGGACTGCCAAATAATTCTAACTCAGAAATGGAGCCACAGTTTTCTTCTGATAGCTCAGAATCTGCTTGATCGCCTCTCTTTATTTTGTCATTCTTTCTTTGTATTTGCAACTAAAAATATTTAATATTGTATTAAACACAAATGTATATTATATATTAAATTATTTGTTCCATCCTTTGGTTTTTTAATACTCCCTTCCGGTCCTTTTAAAAGAGTTTGTTGATTTTATTATTATTATTTTTTGAAATTGAGCAAGCTAAATAAATTACATTAAATGATTTATATTTATCAATTTTCTCAAAACTAAGTTAATAGCTTCTATCGTAAGGATATACCGACCGAGGCAACGGCAAATATTAAATAAGGGTCATGAACTACAAGTTTATAATTGTGGGTCATTTACAATTATTAAATAGCATGAATTTTTTTAAAAAAATATTAAAAAATTGACTAGTCAAATTATTCTCATGCCAAAGTTTAAACAAAAAAAATATTACTTTAAATTACCAATAGCTCAATTATTTATAGAATCGTTATAAGTATGATTTTCAACCTACTCTACCCAAAATGATGAGTAGAGTATGTCTCATAGAGATTATATCACTGTAATATACATACAAGAGAATGAATAATAATTGCCTGATTTGGTAAAATTAAAAGATATTTTGATGTGATTTGAGTGATGTAACACTAGTGCAAAAAAGGGCTTTAAGATCAAGACCATAAAAATAAATCAGTAATTACAAATTATAATATTTTGACCAAAATGAACTAAAAAAAAAAAGCTCTATAATTGCACCTTCAATATGGACTGGAAGTGCTTCCGAGCATCAATCCTGCAAAATTTGTATTCCCAGCAAGCTTGCACAGGGAATCAAGATTTAAAAACAATAAAAGGAAAACATTACCAAGTTAAAACGAGTATTGGAGATGATGGTCGGTTTTGCAAGATTCGTACATAATCTAGCAGCAAAAGCTTCAATACTTTCCAATTCTTCCCTGTACAAGGACAGCATAAAAAACTAGACTAAAACACTGAAACTTTTCAATGTCTTTTAATCAAACTGATTGATGAACTCTGTTTTGTTATAAAGAACAAAACCTATGTGATGAAAGCGGTCATGACAGATTGAGATAGTTTTGTAAATATAAAGAACTTCTTATGTAATCCACTCACCAAACGAAGACCGGAGTGGGGGCAAAGACAAGACTCGAGAAGATAGAGAGAAAATCAAACCAAGACTAAAACATCTTGATCATGCTTAACGTATCATGCATATTTCTTATACCAGGATCATTTTTTAAAGTATACATAGGTCTTAAATATATTATTTCAGCAAAATAAGCCTTAGGATTCTGTTCTCCTCAAAAAACAAGCTTCCGGTAATGTTTAAAGGGCAAAGGTCTTAAAAATGTTATTAAAAAATATTCAAATATCAATTACTTTATGGAGAAATCTCACAACAGTTCCGTTCTTGAGCTCGATTGATACAGTTTCGACTAATATTTTCGAGGATCTGAAAACCCTAAAATAATCCACTCACCAAACGAAGGCAATCCCAAAAAGAAAATAAGAACCGTACCTTAGAGTGGGGGCAAAGACAAGACTCAGGAAGATAGAGAGAAAATCAAACCAAGACTAAGGAATCGATCCGGCGAGACAGTCTTCAAACGCGAGGGTCTGGGTCTGGCAGAGCGGCGAGTCCAAAATAATAAGGAAAATTGTAAATATAAAGGTAATAAAGTTTTAAGATTTTTAAGACCGGACATAAAATGCGGCCGGTATAAAATATAGAAAGAGAGTGTGATAAAAAATTAATTACTTTTAAGACCGGACCATAAAATGACCGGTCTTGAATATTAATTATTAAGACCGTCTCTTTTTATATCCGGTCTTAAAAATGAACCTCCAAATAAACATTCCTTCGCGCGAAAGCTTTTGTTACTCTCACTGAAGAACCTCTGTTCACGTTGCGAAACCCTTCCTGTTGCATTACCTCTCTTCATGTCTTGAAAATGAACGGTGAAAACGATTCTATTCATGTTCCGGGAACGCCAGTTACTGGTGTGAGTCAGAACGAACTCTCTCCATCTCACAATGAGCCTCATAACCGTCCTGCACGCCGTGGTACAAGAGGCACACGAATGATGGATGTAACCCTAAGTCGGACTTCTGGGTCAAGGCTGGAGATTCAGTTTGATGAAAAGTTGGAACCTTTCGGTCCCAAGAAATCCAAATATACTAGTTTTGTTGGCTATCTAGTACGCAACAAGGTTAGCATCTTGACAGATGAGTGGAAAAATGTGGACCTTGTCACAGTAAAGGATCCTATTTGGAACACTATCCGGCTTACATACACTGTCCCTGACTGTCAGAAGTTGAAAGACAAAACATTGTCTTATTGTGCTGATCGGTGGAGGAAGTTTAAGACCTTTCTAGCTAACAAGTATATTTTTGCCGAGGTTCAGCGTGAAGAAAATCCTTGGGACAAGTACACATTTATTGATGAACAAAATTGGCAACAATTTGTTCAAACCGACCACTCCCGAAGCTCGTGAGTTTATATTTAGTTTTGTTTGCCCTTTTGTGTGCTTATTAACCTATGTGCGGATATGTGAATGTTATTGTGTTCATCTAATCCCGTTAGTTAAATGGTTTGGTGTGTGAATAAAAGTATACATTTCCTGTCTTTGTCTATGCAAGTCTGATATGTAAACCCTGAAAAGGTAAAATACTAAGAAGGTAATTAGGGAAATAATAATGGCATAAGAGTCAAGCCATTATTATAGTATTAGTTCTGTTATAGTAGGTAGTGGTTAGACATTATTGTTAGTTAGTTAGTATGTTAACTGTGTAATAGTTTCGGTGCAAGCTGTTATTAGGCCTTAAGAGTCAAGCCTCTAACTATATGTAAGAGGTTAGTCTAATATGTGTAGGAACCAGTTATGATGAATGATCGAATTGATCGAGTTGCGCATTTACGCAACTTCCTTTCGTCTGTTTCTCCCAATTTCTTCTACAATTCTACATCTTTCTTAAATAAAATGTTGAAACTTGATGAAGTGAATTTGACTAATGTTTGACCTTCATATGAAGCGAAGTTCTCTAATTTACGTTAGTGAGATGGCCGGAATTCATAATTAATAGTTTTTTTCAATTCTGATTCACAGAAAAGAAGGGAACAAGCACAGGAGATAGGGAGAAAGAATGATTGCCCGCATAGGGCTTCTCGTAGCGGATATGAAATGGCCGAAAAAGAATTGATGGCGGCCAAGCGGAAGAGATTGGAAGATGAAGCTGAATCAAATCCTTCTGTGATAGTTGATCAGCCATCTCCAATGCGTCGCGAGGAGTTGTAGTTGCATATTCGGCAAAAGCCAAGCGGCTCCTACACGAGTGAACAAACTCGTGTAGTTGCTGAAAGAATTGTAAGTATCGTTATTGTTATTTTTTAGTTACTAAACATGCTTCATTACTAAGCTTCTCGTTATCTGTATCTTACAGGAAGATCTTAAAAAGAAAGTAGTAGAGAGATCTTTTGTGTCGGACGGGAGGAATGATGTTCTGACCGTTGCGACCGGAAAACCGAATCACGCAGGGCGTGTAAGGGGGATTGGAGGATGGGTAGGCCTGAAGGAATACTTTGGTAAATCCAAACACCACAAACAAAGTATGGTTACCCTAGGAGGAGATGGAAGTACGCCGGCCAAATTAAGTGATGAAGCGCGGCTAAAGAAGCAATGTTTTAATCCCGATGGAATGACGACGGCCAAATTAAGTGAGGAAGCAGCGGCTAAAGAAGCAATGTTTCAATCCCAGATGAAGGAGGAAATGAATCAGATGAGGCTGCTTTTGAGCTCTCGTCCAGAGAGCAGTGTTCCCGTCACACATTCACCTGCACCTATGCAGCAGAGCACTAAAGGGAGCTGCATTGTTGGACAGTCAGAGCAACCTTGTTGCCTGTATGTGGAAAAACCTCATAGACTATTGGTTGCAAAAGGGACTGTCTACAACTTGGGATCAACTGTACACCACCAACAAATGGCTGATGATGAAGTCAGAGTGTCAGTTGAAAAGGTGATCGTTGATGCACCTCTCCCTCTCCCAACTGATGAGCTGAAGCTTGTGAGTGATGTCAAGGGAACCTTCATCTCTTGGCCAATGAAGCTTGTACATGTCTCTACTCCTCCTGAAGCTTCATCCCCTCCTCCTCAAGTTCCATCCCCTACTGCTAATTTGACTGCCAAGGAAAAAATATCCGATTTGGCAAAAAAAAGATATTTTAAAGATAAATCGTGGCCTGTCAATATGTAGTAGGCGTCCCTCATCTTGAAGAGGTTTACCTTGACATTGTAGATGTAACGTCCCTGCTGCTTCCTGGACAGGATCTTACTGATCCAATCCTTCAACTGTTTATGAAGTAAGTATCTTATTCTATGAGTACATAATTTAAATGCATCGTTTAGACACACATACATATATACTAATTCCCTGATCGATGTCATTATTGTAGGTTCATGCATCAAGAATTGGTTAAACAGGGCAGAATCAATGATTTTGGATTCTTGTGCCCAGTCTATGCAAGTACAACACCCTTGGAGTTGAGACAAGAATATATGTCAAAGAGGGTGTGTGAAGTGAAAAGAAAGGTTTACGTGTTTCCATACTACCACGAGTACATATCACAATTCTTGTTTGCAATTCACTTAATTCTGCTACATATATCACTGAGTACTTTACTGCTGTGAATTTTCAGCCGCCACTAGCAGTTGGTCCTCATGTGCATGGAGGAACATAAAGTTATCTTCTTATGCTCCACCCACAGTGAACCAGGGCCTACATTGACGCAGAGCGTCAACGAGTAAGCATGTCATTTTGATTCTCTTGTCTAAAATCTATATTGTGAATTTTCAGTGAACATTATTGATAAATTTGTGATTTTGATGATAGTGCCATGAGGACCTTCCAAGTCGAGGTAATCAAAAGGCGTGGGTCTCAGGCCACTTATCCTAAATGGTACAAACCACAGGTTAGTACATATTTGGACACTGGCACACTGCCTTGTGAACTTGGTCAGTAAGCTATATATGCTAGCTCTTATATATATTTTTTGTTCGTTTTAGACCCATCGGCAACCAAAGGGGTCCAACTTATATGGCCTGTTCGTAATGAAACACATATATGATATTATCACGGGAGGAACGACAAAATTAACTGCAAAGGTAAATGTATTTGATGTTACATATTATAGCTGAATTTAGTTTATGGCTTAATGTTACATATGAAATATGCACGCAAGTTAATTCAGTTTCTGTCTTTGATGTTACAGAGGTTTGTCGGACCTGCTCCCTTTCCTGATGATGAAGTGGAGCACATACGCAATGTGTTTTGTGAATATCTGTATGACCTAATTAAGTCATAAATTCATTTGTAAAATATACGCACAATGTGTAATTCAATAATAAATTTGTTTATTTTTTTTTGAAGAAATTGGTTCATTCATTCTAGCTATTTAGTGCTTGAAATTTGAGGTACATGTTGTTGTCAATGAGAAAAAAGACACTATCTGAAAATTATTCGCGACTTTTATGACAGGATATTTTTTAAAGGTCCGGTCTTAAAAGATAAAAAAGACTTTTAGGTCCGTATATTTGTAAAAAGTACGGTCCTAAAAGTATTCATTTATTTTAAAAATATGGCGAGACCTTTAGGACCGCATAATTATTAAACCTCCAAAGTGCTAAAAGTCTTCGATTATTTCTAAAAAAACTATGGCTAGACTTTTAGGACCGCATATTGTTTAAACATACGGTCCTAAAAGTCTTCTAAAAATTGCTAGACTTTTAGGACCGCATATTTATGTTATGACCGGTCTTAAAAGTCTACGTCTAATTAACTAAAAAATATGTCTAGACTTTAAGACCGTAAATTTGTTAAATAGCCACTCCTAAAAGTCCATCTTCTTCGTTTATTTTAAAAATATGGCGAGACTTTTAGAACCGTATTTTTGTTACTTGTCCGCTCCAAAGTTCAGTCATAAAAAGAGTTAATTTAAAAAATATGGTTTAACCTTTAATATCATGTATTTGTTAGCTCTTAATAGTTTTTGACTCGTTTTTCAGAAAAAAAATTTTAGGGTTCAAAACAACCGAGGTTCTAGCGTTCTGCTCAAGCTAGGACCCTCGTTGTCGTCGATGTTACCTCTCCTGATGTTGAGCAGCATTATCGGTTTCCCTTTTCGTTGTCTCTTTTCTTTTTGTCGGAAAAATAAGGAAGATAATGAAAGGACACTGAAAATGTTCAAATCAGGTCGAGGTAACACCGACGACAACGACGGTCCAACCTTGAGAAGAATAGTCACTTTGTTTGTTTTTATTCGAATAAGGAAAACGATCTTTTTTTTGTTTTTTGTATGTTCTTAATTGTATTCTCGCGAATTTTTAATGTTGATTTACACGAGGACAATGTTTTGTTTGTTTCCTTTTTTGTCGGAAAAGAAAGAAGATAATGAAAAGGACATGGTGATCGAATATGGAAACAAATTTTTTTATTATATTTTTTTACTGCTGCCCCGTGAGGAGCAGCAGCAGTAAAGACAAAAAAAACATAAAAACATCTACTCCCCCCATCGTTGTCGGAGCGGAGGGAGTCGTCGGAGAGGACGGAGACATCGTCATCTTCAAGATGGTACTCACCGTCCTGGGCGTCGAGTACCGCTTTCAGCTTGTCGTTGATGGCGTGATAGACCTAAAACAGCTGGCTGCAGCGTCGGTCTATATGAGCGAGGCGGGCCAGAATGTACTGAATTATTTGGTAGATTATCGGTTCCGGAGGCAACAGAGGAGGAGGACCTCGTGGTGGTGGAGCAGACATTACTGTGGATGTTTCAAAAGTGATGGAGAAGAATGTGAAGGAAGTAAAGTAACATCCGGTTTAAATAGAGAACCATGCCTGACCAATGTGAAACGCTGGAAACAATAACGAGGAGACGCCTAGTTGGGAAGTTTATCTAGAAGTCGAAGAGACTCTGAATCATTCATTTGAACAGAGTTTAAGGATACAACTCTGAATCATTCAATTGAAAAAAAATGAATTCTAGGACCGGATACAAGATAAAAGGTCGGTCTTAAAAGTAATTGAATTGATTGAAAAAATAATAATAGACTTTTAGTACGGGATATATTTTAAAAGGTCAGTCTTAAAATCAATTGAATTGAAAAAAATAAATAATAGACTTTTAGGACCGGATATATTATTAAAGGTTGGTCTTAAAATCAATTGAATTGAAAAAATAAATGAATTCTAGGACCGGATACAAGGTAAAAGGTCGGTCTTAAAAGTGATTGAATTGATTAAAAAAAATAAATAATAGACTTTTAGGACCGGATATATTATAAAAGGCCGGTCTTAAAATCAATTGAATTGAAAAAAATTAAATAATATAATTTTAGACCGCATATTTATTAACTCATCATACCTCTTTGTCCTTATTAAACTCCTCATACCTCGTAACTCCACACTTCGTCGCTCTTAAAAATATAAACTCATCATACCTCTCTGTCCTTATTAACTCCTCACAATCTCATAACTCCACACTACGTGGCTCTATACCCCAACTGCTCAAACCATGGTTAGATACAAGAGAACCGATCGTAGGGGTACTTTTACTCCTGATGCTCGTGCCCTCCGTAGATCGTTATACGGTGCGCCTCCTCCAGCGTGAGTGCGTTCTATTGTGACAGAAGAGTCTCGGGTCGTTGGACCCATTGTTATTTCGGATTATGAAGAGGTTGTCGCACCCCCCTCCAGCCTTCAGACCATGAAGAGGTTCCTGCTCCCCCTCTCCAACCAGTTGGCCCCGTCCTACCTACCGACCCCCTCTCCTCTTTCCTCTAATGATGCATTACGGCTGATGCGAATAAGACAGGAACTTGCTGATCTCCGGCAGGAAGTTAATGCTTTTCACGCCGTATCGCCAAGGATGCTTAGTCAGATTATTTTTTTTGATAATTTTCTGCTTGTTTTTTTTCTTGTGTATGTGCATATTCACCAGTAATGTATGAATCATTAAGAGCTAAGCTTGTGTCTTTTTTTTGTTCATATTCTCCAATAATTAAAGAAGCTTATTCTTCAATTTTTCTTTAATTTTTATTCATTCTGTTGCTGTTGCGCTCGCCAAAGCCAATCCTCGTTTTTTTAATGAGGACTTTTAGGACCGGATGTTTAATAAGACTCCGGTCTTAAAATTAAATGAAAAATAAAAACTTAAGACCGGAGTCTTTTAACCCTCCAGTCCTAAAAATTTAGTTATATATTTAGGACCGGCTACTTTATAACTAACCGGTCTTAATAAAATCCAAATTAATAAAACATGTCTCTGTAGCGCGGAATATTAAATTTCCCTCTCTTAACTTCTCTTGTCGCACCGAAAGTGATTACTCAGGTTCTGTCTCCAGTGTTTTTGTGTTGCTTCGTCGACTGCTTCGCGTTGCTCTCTTGACAATCACTTTCTGGTTCCTTAGCTAAACGTCTATAGACCAAGCTATAAGAGGTGTTTCGGTTATATAACTTTATGGTTTTCGGGTTGAACGAAATCGATGAAATGTTCTTGTGGGTTTCTCTCGTTGTTAATGAATATTGTATTTTGAAGATTATATTTGCGCTTTAGACCTACCCAACTGACCAACAAATGTTTTTAGGTTACTCTTGCTGTCTGCAACATCAACGTTCGTGGTAGGAGAAGAAAGACTCCGCAAACGCATTTGAATTTATATGCTACAGGTGAGTCCACAAGACCTTCACGCGATGCATTTAATTTCCTCGTCATGCTTTTAATTTGCTTCTTGGATTCACTCTAATACATTTATGACCAAAAGTGATTCTTTGTTATGCATTTAATGGGCAAGTTTCTCCGGAAAAAAAAAATTGACATAACCGACATTGAGCATAAATATGCATTTGGTGTCGCCTTATTTTATATGCAAGTGTCAATTTTTTCGAATTATGTATGTTAAATCTTTCCATCTATAAGAATTCTACTATGGATCACAGTTGGATAACTGCGTTATGGACGAGTGTTGAATATCATAATAGAGTGAGGGACTTTATAGAATTTGCTAAACAAAATGTCCATGATGATAGTGGGAAGTTTTATTGCCCTTGTGTAAAATGTTTGAATGAGAGGCGACTAAGTCCTGAAGTTATCCACACACATTTAATTTGTGAAGGATTTTGTAAGACTTATATAGTATGGGTATGGCATGGTGAAAAAATAACAAGTGGGTCTCAACATGCCTTTGATGATAATGACACGGATATGGATGATCACATAGAGGACATTATTCGTGATGTAGGAGAAGAGGCTTTTCATCAATTACATGCATATGGTAATATGTGCAGTGATGCAGAGACCCCGCTATACCCTGGTTGTAAAAAATACCAATTGTTGAATACTGTATTGAAATTGGTAAGCTTGAAGGCACGTCATGGATGGAGCAACAAGAGTTTTTCTGAAATGCTTGAGGCTTTTAAGGACATGCTTCCGGATGATAATGTGTTGCCGCATCGATACTATGATGCTAACAAAATACTCTGTCCACTGGGCATGAAGTACAAAAAGATTCATGCATGCCCGAATGATTGCATATTGTATAGAAAAGAGTTTGAAGAAAAGCAGAATTGTCCGATATGTGAAACCCCAAGGTACAAGTCAAATAAGGGGCCTGCAAAAGTGTTGTAGTATCTTCCAATCATACCAAGGTTCAAGCGGTTGTTTGCGAATGAAAATGATGCAAAAAATTTGAGGTGGCATGCAGATGAGAGGATTTCTGATGGAAAGCTTCGACATCCGGCCGATTCTTCTCAACCGAAGAAAATCTATCACTTATTTCCGAACGTCGGCGAAGAACCTAGGAACCTTAGGCTTGCCCTTAGCACGGATGGCATGAATCCCTATGGAAGCCTTAGCAGCATACATAGTTCATGGCCTGTGCTCCTGATTATTTACAACTTATCTCCTATGTTATGTATGAAATGAAAGTACATCATGATGTCTATGTTGATTTCGGGACCAAAACAACCTGGAAATGACATTGATGTTTACCTTGAGCCCTTGATCGAAGACTTGAAGGAGTTGTGGGAAGAAGGTGTCGATGTTTTTGACTCTTTCAATAAGGATGTGTTTAAGTTGCGAGCCATGATATTTTGTACTATAAAAGACTTCCCAGCATATGGGAACTTGTCAGGGTATAGTGTAAAAGGCCATAAAGCATGTCCGGTTTGTGAAGAAGGCATACGCTACCATCAACTTCAACATGGAAGAAAGACGGTTTATCTTGGACATAGGGGATTTCTTAGACGGGGCCACCCATATCGTCGATTAAAGAAAGCCTTTTTGGTGGCCGGGGAGTATGAAGATGCTTCGATGGCATTGACCGGGAGCAAGTTTATGAAAAGGTGAAAAATATCGTGTCATCTTCGGTAAGACGCAAAGAGTAGAAAAGAAACAAATATATGGAAAAAGAGGTCTGTATTCTTCGATCTTCCATATTGGCGCAATCTTGATGTGAGACACTGTATTGATGTCATGCACGTGGAGAAAAACGTATGTGATAGTATTGTTGGCACGCTTCTCAAAATACAAGGTAGTTCCAAGGATGGTGTGAAGGCAAGATTGGATTTGCAAGTAATGGGAATACGTGAAGACTTACGTCCAAGGCCATACGAGAAGAGAACTTATTGTCCCCTGGCTTCTCATACTTTGTCTAAGGATGAGAAATGAAGTTTTTGTGAGTGTTTACATGGCACAAAAGTTCCCTCGGGGTATTCTTCAAATTTTAAGAGGGTTGTATCGATGAAGGACTTGAAATTAGTAGGCCAAAAGTCTCATGATTGTCATGTCTTGATGCAACAGCTACTCCCAGTAGCTATTTGAGGCATCCCCGAATATGATCTTCAGGTCGTTTTGACTAGACTTTGTGTCTTCTTCAATGCGGTTTGTAGTAAATTTTTCGAGATTGAAAAGTTGAATGAATTGGAGAATGAAGGATATCTTATCTTGTGCCACCTTGAGAAGCTTTTTCTTCCTACCTTTTTTGACATCATGGTTCATCTAATTGTTCATCTAGTGAGGGAGATAAAGTTGTGTGGACCTATCCATTTACGGTGGATGTACCTAATTGAAAGATCTATGAAATTCCTAAAAGGGTACGTGAAGAACGCATACCGGCCAGAAGCATCAATTGTTCAGAAATATGTTTCTGAAGAAGCCATGGAATTTTGTCAAAATTATTTGGCCAAAGTAAGACATATTGGGCTTCCAAAACGTCATCATGCTGAAGGGGGTAGACGAGAGGCTTCAGTAAAGAGTGTGGATCCTGATGAATTGTCACAAGTCCACTTATACATCTTGAATAATGTTGATGAGGTTCAAGCCAAAGCATAACTGCACATAAAGAAGCTCAAGGAAAGAAAATCATCGAATGACCGAACAAAGGTTGATTAGGGAGCATAACGAACTTTTGCAAACCGGTTCAAACAAAAGGTCGAGGGAGAGGAATGTGTTTCGATACAATCAAATGGTTAGCACGTGGTCCCGAGGTTGATGTCATAAGTTGGAATTCGTATGTGATCAATGGTTATACATTTTACACGAAGTCCCTAGATGATAGGAGCACCGTCCAGAACAGTGGTGTTATGTTAGAGGCTGAATCTATGCACTTCTCCAGTTCGAAAGACAAAAGGTCTTTATTGGCAGGCATGCCATATTATGGGGTTATTGAAGTGATTTGGGAGGTGGACTATGTTAAAATTAGATTTCTCATTTTCAAATCCAAGTGGGTTAATGTCAATAATGGTGTTTAGATAGATCGGCTAGGATTTACATTAGTCGATGTCAATGGTAGAAGTTTTGGAGATGAACCTTTTATTATGGCAGACCAGTTAAAACAAGTGTTCTATATCACTGATCAAGAAAATAAAATGTGGTCTGTAGCTCTCCAAGGAAAAAGGATCATTGATATTGATGAGGAAAGTCATTCAAATTATGGTCTTCCCGAGAGTACTCCTTTTTCAAGGGGTCTTCCGTACATGAACGAAGAAGATGAAGCGGATAATGAACCCAAGATAAGAAATGATCATCAAGAAGGGATATGGGAGGATATCGCTTTATAAAAGAGTCAATTCATAAGGTAATATTCATATGCAGAATTCTTTGAAAACTTTAAGGTTTTAACTATATTATATTCCTTCTATGTTCTTAAACAATGTCGCTGACTATGAAGTTTGTTCTTGTTTTATTTTTGTGGCAAGATTCGATCCAAAGGGGCATGTTATAAAAGAGGATGTTACGTTGTTGGGTGGGAATCAAATGAAGGCATGGTGAATATTATATTGGGCATGTATGTTGTATTTGTAACTTATTGTATTTGCATTGTAAGTAAGTTATCTTATTATATAAATTAATTTAGGTGTTGTAGAATCATTAATTAAGAAGCCACAAACTCATGGTGAATAATATTTGTATTCTTTTTCCCAATTCAATTTATTCATAATTGTTCATAGCTTGTAGCTTAAAGTATATACTTTTATGTGCTGGATTGGGTGGTGGATTTGTGTATATATATGATCAGGAAATCAGAACAAGGAAAAAATTCGGGAAAATTTAGACCGGAAATAAATATGCGGGTCTTAAATGTTCAACTTTTAAGACTGGCGTATTTATATGTCCGGTCTTAAAGGTCATGTGTACGTATTTGATATTAAGCCGGTCTTAAAAGTTGGTCTTTTAAGACTGGTGTATTTATACGTCAGGTCTAAAAATTCAATTTTTAAGACCGGACGTATTTACTGTCTAGTCTTGAAAGTCAGTCTTTTAAGACCGCGTATAATTAGTCGTCAGGTCTTAGAAGCCTCTTTTTTAAAACCGGATTTATTTTTGTCCGGTCTTATAATTTTGATCTTTTAAGAACGGCCGAGTTTTTGACCGGTCTTAAAAGTTGAGTTTTAGGACCGAATAAAAAATATTTCAGTTTTATTTAGTACGACTTTTAAGACCTAATGTTTTAAATGTCCGGTCTAAAATAGTTTCTTTAAGACCGGTTCGTATCCGGTCTTAAATGTGGACTTTTAATACCGGCTGGAACAAGACCAGTCGCGGGTCCGGTCTTACGATGCCTCTTTTGTCCGGTCTTAAAGCCCTTTTTTTCCACTAATGTAAATTACTAAATTTGAAATTGGAATGTAACCAACTAATTAATAATGAGTACGATTGAGAGTTATCAAGAAAAAAATAGGCTAAACCTAATTTTCTCCCTTCTGTACAACTTCCATTCATTTAATAAATGTTTACGATTGAGATTATATCACTGTAATATGCTTGCAATATGTTTACGTAGAGTTTTGTTTCATCTTTTCCCAAGCTTTTTGATTGTTCCATTACCTTGGCACTATCACTCTTGATGGGATTAAAAAAATAATTATTTTTTTTTAAAAAAAAAAAAACCCCCCAAATTCAAGTTTCCATGTCGGATGATTCAAAGATGACTTTGATCGCAGGGCCTACATATTCATGTTCCACGTCAACGTGATATTAAATTTAAATTAGCTTTGATAATCGTAACCAAAATGTGGGAGAAAATAAGCATTATTACTCCTTCTAGCTCCTTTTATAAGAAACGAATAACTAAGTCTCACTAATTTTGAAAAGTAGTTGGAGTTAAGTGAATTAATAAATGTGTTTAATGAAAACTTATTTTTTTCCGGAAAAAAACTACTTCCTTCAATATTAAATGTAAGACAGTTAATTTATATATATATATATATATATATATATATATATATATATATATATATATATATATATATATATATATATATATAAATTAAAGAAACTAAATAAGTTACTTAATTATATTATATGTTGTGTATCCTTAGATTATATATCAATTTATAAGTTAAGTAAAGTAGTTTGAAGAAAAAATGAAAAATATAAATATTTTAAAGTAAATTAATTATATTTCTTAATATTTCTATATATAAAAAAGTCAATTTAGTTTTATGCTTAGAACTGGAGGAAGTACCATTAAATAATTAGTTGGTTAATTTTTAATAATTGATTTCATTAATAAAATGTTCCCGACAAGATTTTTTTTTATAAATAGGATTAACGTAACTCAAACTTTTTTGGAGCACTTTCTTGTGGGAAATAGGAAAGCAAAGTGCAGTTGACCATCATATAAACACCCAAAACAACAAAATTAACTTGTTTTACGTTAATTGTCTACGTGGATGACCTAAGAGGAATATACTATTTTCCTGTGTCTCCTTGTTCAGAATTCATTGTCTAAAGAAATAAATTACAAATAGCTAGAAAATCTTATTAACGGTTTATTCGCCTATTTTAAACATTTGGATAAATATAATTTATTTATTATATTTCACTCCAAAAATATTCTAAACAATATACTCCTTTCGTATTTAAACAAAGTCACACAATAAAAAATAAAGGGTCAAATCACCCATATACGAATGTTACTTGCTCGTCTAATTAGTTTCTCAAGAAAACTCTTATCCGGGTTAGTTGCATAAATCATACGATACCATGCCATTGTGTATTGAGACCAATTATAATATAAAATGAAAGGGTAACATCCTTTATTCTCGACTCCCTTGACGCAATCAACATTCTCATGAGAGATCACATGATCATCCGCTTCGAGACATCATCGGAGACATTCGTGACCTTCTTTTCCTGGAGTGTGGAGATCCGCTATACTCCAAGAGATAACATTGCTTGTGCCGACTATATGGCCAAACAAGGACATGACGCTATCAATTCAACTGACGTGGTCTTGATACATGCGATTCCAACTGGATGCCTTCATATGGCTTTGAAAGACCAAATGGCTTGTAACTACTAGTCTTTTTGTTGTTTGTTGTATTTGGGATTAGACTTCCATGGTCTAATTCCTTTCCCGCACGTTTCAAGCTCCGGCTTGCCTTTATTTCACAAAAAAAAAAAAAAAAAAAAAGGGTAAGAAAAATTAATTTAATATTTTTTTAAAAAATATAACTTACAAAAAAATTTCCTACCCAAAAAAAAAGAACCCCCAAACAGCCCCTATATGATATAGGGTAAAAGAAAAAAGGGTTAAGGAGCAATTTTACCAATAAACTATTGGCCCAGGAGCACCTAACACAATAAACTTTTATCTGGACCTTAAATACCAACAAACTCTTTAAACAGTTTAAAATAGCACAAAATCGTTACTTTATACTAAGGGACGTTATCTGCGTGCTTTAATCACTCCTTCCCTCCCTCTTCCTCGCCATCGCCTCCATCTTCTTCATCTTCATAGTTCGGAGGCAGCCTCCTCCGCCTTCCTCTTCCACTCCTCCACCTACGCATGCTCTCTTCTTCCTCTTCCCCAAATCACTAATCTCTCGCAACTCATCACTCGTCCATCGCATCAAAGAGGGAGAAGGGTCGACGTTTGGGTATCATGTGATTCCCGACGGAGTTTTGTCCTACCCGAATGACGATACCAAGCTTCAAACGGTGTCTATCCACTCCTTGCTGCCAAAGGTCATCATATTCGGTGTTCTTGGTGCCTTCACTCCTACTTGCAGGTGATAACTCTTCAATTTTACTATTATCTGTCGTTAATTGCTCAGGAAATTTGGGATACGAAGAAATTGGTGAGCATCATGAACCCTTATGTTTATCGGATTATACCGCTTCGCCAAAATTAGCGTACGGCGAAGCGGATTTGGATCCTTTCATCATCCTCATCCGATTCTACTGTTTATTGTCATTCCAGTTGCAATTTTTGTGTGCCGTTTTAATCTGGCCCATTCCCTTTTGATCGAAGTCGAGAGTGAGGAGTCTATGTCTTTTTGGCAATGAATGTGTAATTTGGGGGTATTGTTGTTGATAACGTCATTATAGATCCAACCCAAGTCTCGTGGAGCGTGGGACTGTGGCATGATGTTTGAACGAGTCATGGTTCTCAACCGACAGATAGAGAATATGAGTCCGTCACTGCTAGGTAAACTCTGTTTTTCCATTTCAATTCTTGCATTTGATCCTCTGGAAGATTTACTGCTGCAAAATGAAACTCTGTCTTTCATTGAATCTGATCTGCAAAACGATACCCAAACATCTGTTATTGGTAAAGTAACGATTTTGTGCTATTTTAATCTTTTAAAAAGTTTGTTAGTATTTAAAGTCCATATAAGAGTTAATTGTGTTGGGTGCTCCTGGGCCTATAGTTTGTTGGCCAATCCGCTCCTTAACCCAAGAAAAAATAAGAATCACCAATCATGGAAGATAAGGAAAGTCAAAGAAGATTGCAAAAAGGGAAAAAAAAAAAGTGTAAGGGAAACAAATACCACATTAGAAATCCATTTAAACATTAAATAGTTTATACATATCTAAAATAACATATTTGACTCGAATAATTTAAATAATGCAAACATATTAAACAACTTACATTACTCAAAAGTTCATTAAATTATACAGTTAAGTCAAATTACAATAAATATTTGGTCCTCTAAGTTAATATCAGTTCGGTCCCTTATGTTTAAAAGCTATACTTTTATTCCTTTAAATATAATAAAATGAAAAATGCTCACTCATCAGTAGTAATGCTTTAATATGTTCACATTTTAATTCTTTAATATCATCATTTTTTATATTTTAAAATTTAGGCATGATTTATCAACATTTAATTGTAGAATCACTATTTAAATTTGATGAGTCAATATTTGTTGTTAAATAAAACTAATGATATTAAAATTGTACTTTTGCTCCCTCCAATCCTTTTTATAAGCAACTTTCTCTATCTTGTGGTTGGTCCTTATAATAAGCAACTTTCTCCTTCTCCTTTGTCTCAAAATTTAAACTACTTTTTCCTTTTCTACCCCTATTAAATATACATCTTTATATTAATTACTTCCCATCCACAACTAATTCTCTTTCATTTACACATTTATTACACATTCTCTCTCATAGTTTATGCTCACACTCTCTTATATTTGTTATTCTTTCTCTCCCCTATGCTTTTTACATAAATAGGGGCATATTGGGAAGAAACATAACATTTTTGACACATACATTATTTTTAACTAATATTAACCGCCAGCTCATTTTGCGCAGTTAGGATAAAAGTAGCTTATAAAGAGGACCTAAGGGAGTAAAACTTAAAGCACTAAGGTGCAACTTGATGCAAACTTAGAGGACCTAACCTGTAGTTTAAGCCAAAATAAAATGATACAAAATGAAGAATGGTAAATTAGTATGAGTGAAAGAATATTGAATAATCATATGAATAGAATAGAGATTTATAAATAATAATTATAACTATTGTTAATTATTAAACAATAGATAACTTTAAATTATCATAATTGTGAATAATGAATAAATAGTAACAAATTTAAATAATAAATGGAAAAGCTTGAAAAGAAAAAGAAAAGTTTAAGGGAAACAAATACAAAAGCAGAAGTCTAATGCAAAAAAATAATTTAGTACCGTATGAAGGCTTTAAACATAAGTTGCGGAAGTAGTAGAAAGTGAAAATATTCATTAATTGTTCTAAATAATAATCAGTTCAAAGTGGAGCTTAATCACCAAGAGGAGGTGAATTGGGGATTTTAAAAATTCTTTCAGAAAAGCTCTGTTTTTCGAACACTAAAACAGAGTAGACTATGGAGTAGAGAAGAATAGCAAGACACAAGGAATTATACTAGTTCGGTCCAATCTCTTGACCTACGTCCAGTCCCTAGACTCTCTGGGATTTTCACTATCACAATTGATTACACACTCTGCACTCAAGAGTAATTCTCTCACTAGAACTTACTCCCACTTACAAGTTGTAATCAATGAACCCAATCACCAAGTCCCCTGACTTGTGATTCTTTACAATAAATTATTTGTAGGTAAGAAACTCTCTCTAAGAGTGGATAAGAATAAACACTGAAGCTCTAATGTATCAACAGATACTTTACAAGTGAAAACTGAGAGTGGTTGAAGAACTTTGAATGTAATTTGTTTTCAGCAGATGTGTTGGTTGAGAAGACTTGAATGCTGCTCTATTTATACCAAGAGAGCATTAAATGACCGTTGTAATCTTTGATATAACCGTTGCCTTCATTAGACAAGGATTAGTTTAAGCTTTAGTTTTCTTCACTTAATCCAGCTGTGCAGAAATTCATAGTTGACTTCCTGCAAATTAATCCGTTGGCGTAGCAGTTGCTGGATGTGAAAAACATTCTTTAATCCTTTGCAAGTATGTGCAGACGGATTGTCCAAAAAGATGCAAGTTTTCTGGGTTTTGCATTTAATGTGCTGACATCACTTTTTGCTTTTACTTTATACCTTCAGTAAACATTCTTTGAAGCATCTGTAACTCACTAACAAAGTGGGTAAACATAGCTGGGAGTATAGAAGAATGATAATAGGAAGTAAAACTCGAGTTTTGGACTTTAGTATGTGAAATTGATTTAAGTCCAAACTATCAAAACTGGAGGTTTACTTACGAAACTGGAGGTTCTCAAAACATTAAAAACTGCAATGCTCTCTGGTTGGCCAAGACTCGAGTTTCCATATCTAAACTCGAGTTTCCTCCATCCGAGAGGAAAGTCGCGATTTGAGTTTTGGAACACATTTTGAGCAAAACATAAACTCGAGTCTCATTAGTGAGTAGCCTCAAGTTTGTCACCGTTCATGTTAAAACTCAGCTTTAATTCTCAAAGTGTAAACCGGAGGTTTCTAGTGCAAACTCTAGAGTTTTCTCAAGTTAAAAATACTTTGCTCTCTGTAAGGCACAAGCTCGAGTTTATAAACTTAAACTCGAGTTTTCCCAACTCAGAAAGCTTTTGGAAAACTTTTGACCAGACATAAACTGGAGTCTAAACATATAGTCCCGAGTTTGCTTAAGTTACAAAACATTGAAAGCTCTCTGCCAAGCATAAACTTGAGTTTATAAAATGCCATCTTGAGTTTATGAAAATTTCTTAATTTGAAAATTCTTCCCGCTAGAGGCTACCTCGAGTTTGTCTCTGAAAACTCGAGTTAATATATTTGTAAATTTTTGAAGATTTTCTTTGGAGGTACAAACTTGAGGTTTATAACTTATAGGCTCTAGTTCAAAAGTGTTTTTAAATCATAATGTTCTTCGCCTCTTGCAAACTTGAGTTTCCAGAGTAAACTCGAGTTTGCTTGAAATGTGAGAACGCTTTGGAAAATTCTCAAGTTCACTTCTAGAGTTTGTCCTTTGTCGCTGGCAAACTCAAGTTTTCCATCTAACCTCGAGTTTGGTCTTGTGAATGTTTTTGGTTGAAATCATTCAAATTTATCAAAAACATTCATACATTGTTTACAATTGTCGGTAATCATCAAAACACATAAAACTAACATCAAGAAATAAATAATAATAATGCAAATATTAACAAATTGGACTGATATATTATTATTATTATTAGATAATTTTGAATGATATATATTATAATTAATAATTCAATATTAATAAATTAGACTAATTAAATATTAAATTAAAATTAAAAATTGAACATTAAACTTGACAAATAAAGTCATTTGGAAGGGGAAGAAAATGAAGAAGAGGAGAATCATCCAAAGCAAATTTAAAGAAAGAGAGAAGAAAACAAGAAAAGTCAAGAAAATATCAAAGGGAAACAGGAGGTTTAAGCAAAACAAATACTACATTCGATCCTAAATATAGGACAAAATTTGTAGTGCAAATTGTACTACAAACTTTGTTATATATTTTGGACTGGAGGTAGTACCACGTATAATAATAGAAGTCTATTTACATTGTAAAACAACTCATTTAGGTCAAATAATTTAAATAGTACAAACATGTTAAGAAAAATCACTCAAAAGCCCATTTAATTATAAAGTTAAGTTCATGCGAAAGACAAAAAAAAAAATTACTATAATAATAATAATCATGATTAAATATGAAAGAGAGGGAAAAAAATAAGGAAAGCCAAAGATATTCTGAAAAACGAAAAAAATACAAAAATTTAAAGAAAATATTAAATAAATAAAAGACAATGAATGGAATTGTGCAAAAAGCTCATAATAGTGAAAAGAGAACAAACTAATAATCAAATACAATCGGAAGAGTAGAGAAAAGAGAAAACAAGTAAAGCCAACAAAAAAAAATAAGAAAAACATAACAAATAGTACATCTAAATCAAATAATCTAAATAGCACATGTATGCTAAGCAAGTTTAACTACCCTAAAGTCCATTAAGTAATAAAGTTATGGAAAAAAAGAGAGAAAACAATTAATATAATACTCCTTCCGGTCCTAATTATAGGAACACTTTCGTAGTACAAATTGTACTACGAAAGTGTTCCTATAATTAGGACCGAAGGAGTACCGATTAATATAATACGAAATGAGGAAGGATGAATTAGCATGACAACAAAACAATAAAATAGAAACAAATGAAAAGAGAGTTTTGATCAAATAAAAGATTAATATAATTACTGATACAGATAATAATAATTCAAAGATATTATAAATTACTACATACCAAATATTACAATAAATAAAAAGTATCAAGTAATAAATAAAAGACAACAAATGAAGAGAGAGAGAGAGAGTAATCAAATGCAAATTTAAGCCAATCGAAAAGGAAATAAGAAAAACCAATAAAAAACAAATAGGACAGAAGGTCATTTAAATATTTTAAATATGACTAATAGCCCCACATATGAAACCACTTTAAATAATAGATAAATATGATAAACGATAAATAAATAGTAACACTTTAACTAGATAAATATCAAAGTAACAAAGAAATCAAGTTAAATATGAGTATATGAAAACAAAATAACGCCTCTAAATCAAATAATTTAAATACAACAAAACAATATACTCCTCTTCTATTTGAACAAAGTCACACAATAATAAATAAAGGTAAAAATACCCACAAACGAATGTTGCTTGCTAATTAGTTTCTCAACAAGAACGTATCCCACTAAGTGGGTTTAGATACATAAATCAGACGATACGTATTGGGACCAAATATAATATACTACGTATAGAAGTAAAACAACTCACTTAGGTCAAATAATTTAAATAGTACAAACATGTTAAGAAAAATCACTCGAAAGCCCATTTAGTTATAAAGTTAAGTCCATGTGAAAGACCAAAAAGAAAAATTACTATAATAATAACATGATTAAATATGAAAGAGAGGGAATAAATAAGGAAAGCCAAAGATATTCTGAAAAACAAACAAAAAAATTAAAAGAAAATATATATGAAAGTATATGTAAAATAATTATCGTTAAATATAAAATAATTCATAATACATTCATTATTAAATAAATAGTAAAAATAAATACATAAAAGACAATGAATGGAATCGTGCAAAAAGCGTATAATAGTGAAAGAAGGAAAAGAGGAAGAACTAATAATCAAATACAATTAGAAGAGTAGAAAAAAGAGAAAACAAGTAAAGCCAACCAAAATAAGAAAACAATAACAAATAGTACATCTAAATCAAATAATCTAAATAGCACATATATGTTAAGCAACTTTAACTACCTTAAAGTCCATTAAGTAATAAAGTTGTGGAAAAAAGAGAGAAAACAATTAATATAATACCATATTAATACAATATAAAATGAGGAAGGATGAATTAGCATGACAATAACACAATAAAATAGAAACAAATGAGAAGAGAGTCTTGATAAAATAAAAGATTAATATAATTACTTATACAGATAATAATAATTCAAAAATATTGTAAATTACTACATACCAAATATTATAATAAATAAAAGACAACAAATAGAATGGAGAAAGAATCTCATGATACTGAAACAATTTTTTTTTAAAAAAAAAAAAGAGAGAGAAAAGGAAAAGAGAAAGAAGAAGAATAATCAAATGCAAATTTAGGCCAATCGAAGGGGAAATAAGAAAAGCTAATAAAAAAACAAATAGGACAAAAGATCATTTAAATATTTTAAATATGACTAATATAGCCCCACATATAAAACCACTTTAAATAATAGATTAATATGATAAACGATAAATAAATAGTAACACATTTAACTTTTTTTTTTTTGATACTAGGTAAACGAGCCAATAAGAACCGGCAAACAAAGGAAAAACAAAAGGGACTAAGGTCCTAGCCCCCTCCTAACATGAGCTACTCTCATCACATCAACTAGAAGAAATTGATAAAGTCCAGTAGAGAGGGTCAGAGAAATGAGTTTCATTAGGGATCTCCACATGGGACAAGATCGAGTTAGCCAACCAATCCGCACATTGATTCCTTTCCCTGAGGACATGACAAACCGTATATCCCATTGACGTCGAGTAACTGCTCATATCACCAAATGGGACTCACGAGCTACACTACCTTTTTTGGAAAGTGATACGATGACTGTTTGACAGTCACTTTCAACCACTACATGCCTCAAACCTGCCTTTCATGTCATCTCTAGGCCCCTCAAGACTCTCCACAACTCAGTTGCTAACGCCAAACACCTTCCAAGTTGTGCAGAGAAACCTCCAAGCCAGTTATCAGAACAATCTCACAGCAAACCCCCACATGCCGCTACCTGTAATGGTCCTTTTGAGGCCCCATCAGAGTTGAGTTTCACAAATGGGGCTTCAGGGAAAGACCAACGAACAGTAGTAGGATAGAGTCCTAATCTGCTAATCCCTACTTTAATAGTTGCCATTTTAATACCTTCCATAAACTAAAAGATAGGCCTGGGGCGATACCTAACACTTTGATCTTGCGAATTATGGATGGAAGCATTCCTCCATTTCCAAATGAACCAGAAAGAAACAATGAATACAGCATGCCAAAGATATCCGCCAAATCCTACTTTATCACACATCCAATTTTTCCTAACCCAATAGTCTAGGCCCAATGACAAAACGAGTGGAACCGAGCAGTGGGTAACACTTCATACTAGAAAGCACAAACCATAGGGTAGTCCCTAAACACATGTAAGCTAGTCTCTACTGCTTGATGACACACTGGACAAAGGTCATCATTGTCAATCCAAGAACAGATCCACGATCGTAGAGGGAGCCTTTGATGAAATAATTTCCAACCAAAAATTTGTACTCTATGAGGTTCCTCCCACTTCCATAGCTTACTCCATATGTCACAATTTATATCGGATTATTGAAAGTCAGATTCGGCTAAATACATGTAACAACTTTTAACACTAACACTAGTTGAATCTCCAACCAACAAGAAAGAACGATCCGGACCATCATCAGCGAATGGAGGGAGCATACCTCTAATTAATCCAACCACATTCTAGGGAAGAAGACTGTGTAGTAGTGATAGGTCCCAACAACCATCTTGACCAACGAATCTAACAACCATGCAATCCTGCATATAATCAGGAATGGGACTCAATACATAATCTTGTAGGCAAATCGTAGAGGACACCATTTATCTTTCCAAAATGAGATAGAAGCCCCATCTCCAATCTCCTATAGTACCCCATCTTTCATGTTATTAACAATGTTACATAAAGCGCTTCAGAAAGGTGAACACCCAATCTTAAACATAGGTGTAATTGACCATTTTGAACCTTGTATTTACCCTGTAGAAAACAAACTCAAAGGGCATTTTTCTCATTTTGAAATCTCCAACCACACTTCATGAGAAATGCATCATTCATAATCGCAGCCGATTTCAAACCAAGCCCGCCCATAGGTTTAAGACTAGTCAATACATTCCAACCTATAGCATAATGAGCTTTCCGTAGATAGGAGTCACCCCAAATGAAATTTCTTTGAATTCTATCAATCTTATTGCATATATTTTAATGGGAGGCTTGCATATTGCATATGAAAACAAGGGATAGTAGATAATACAGATTTGACAAGAGTTATTCTACCTGCCTGAGACAAATACTGTTGTTGCCACCCACCTACCTTCCTCCGTAGCTTGTCCACAATATGCTGATAACACTATTAGTTGCTCTCCCATGAACCATCCAAGCCCCTAAATATCTTCCAATACTTTTAACTCTCTTGAATCCACTCTTAGTTGCCAAAGAAACAACCAATTCTTCCGGTAGTGTGTGCTTGGAAAGGTAAATTACCGTTTTCTCAATGCTTAGTTTTAGACCTAATATCTGTTCAAACAAAGATAGACACTTCATAACAACATCCAATTGCTTAGGCCTTGCCTCTGCAAATAACAAAAGTCATCAGCAAACATCGAATGGGAAATTAGGAGGCCTCCCTTTCCCACCTTAATAGGAGTCCAAAGACCACCATTAACAGCCGTGGATATGATATGAGACAGTTTTTCCATAACTAAAGTAAATAAATACGGTGATAAAGGATCACCCTATCGGACACCCCTAAAACGTTGAAAAGATGAAGTTTTACCACCATTCCACAAGATGTTAAGAGAGGAAGTAGAAACAGCCTGCATAATTAATTCAACAGTAGGTCACGATAGTCCAACCTCCCCAAGGACATTATGTAGAAAATTCAAGTTAACACGATCATACGCCTTTTCTAGATCAACTTTAATTGCCATAAATTGTCTTCCTCGCATTTTGTGCATTGAATGAATCAATTCTTGAGCAATGGCAATGTTATCATGAATCTGCCTGTGGGGAACAAAACTAGCCTGAAAAGCAAGATGACAGTCTCGATGATCGGCTGCAAGCGTCCCACAATCAACTTGGTGATCAACTTATACAAAACTGAGCAGAGTGATATGGACCGAAATTGAGACATAGACGTTGGTACCTAAACTTTAGGGATTAAAGCAATCAGAGTAGCATTTAAAAAATCAATATGAGAGGGATTATGCCATACATCTACAATTAATCTAATAATCTGGTGACGAATCACACTCCATTGTCTCTGAAAAAACACTTGCAGGAAACCATCAAAACCAAGGGCTTTATAACTTCCCATACTAAACAAACATTTTTGGACCTCCTCACAGGAAGGAATCCGATGCAACCCTCCAAAAGGCTGTGAGGAATACTCGGCCAGGAGGAAGTAAACCACCTACGAGTGGGTTTCACATCAAAAAATAGGTTTTGAAAATAAGAAAAGGTCATACCTTTGAGTTGATCATCTTTTTCCACCCAAATATGGTGATCATTTTCAGCCTGACAATTTTATTAAAGCTCCTCCTAGTTACCGTCTTAAGATGATAGAATTTAGTATTACGGTCCCCTTCAGTTAGCCATTGGTGACGAGACTTTTGGGACCAAAGCATCTCTTCTCGCTTTAAAATTTCATTCAAACGATTCCTACACTCCAACTCATTTGCACCCAAAAGAGAAGAATCATTATTCACACGCTCCTGCTGCAACAATTCCAGTTTAGAGCTTAGGCTATTTTTCATCTGGAAAATATTACCATAAACATCCCTATTCCAACAACTAAATGGTGTAACAAAACGAGCTAGCATAACAGGAAGGTCAAAGCAAGTCTTCCATTGAGATAACATAAATTTAGGGAATTCAGAGTGATTCATCCAATCAGCTAGAAACCAAAATGGTCCTGCTTACCTTCTAGAAGACCAGACAATCTCAATAGCATAAGAGAATGGTTCGAGCTATATCTCGATAAATTAATCACATCCACCTTATCAAAAGATATTCGCCAAGAAGCATTAGCAATAACACAATCAAGCTTCTTGTAGGCACGCTCTAAATGAGCCCACTTCGAACCCATCCAGGTATAGAAGCTACCTGACACCCGAATATCATCAAGATGCCACCTCCTCAATCAATTCCGAAAAACCTGACACAAGCCAAATAGCAGCAGCATTGCCTCCTTTCTTTTCCTTTACATCCGTAATCTCATTAAAATCTCCAGCAACCAACCACTGATCCAGAGCAGTACCTGCAATAACATCCAGACAATCCCAAAGAGCTTTACGTTCCTCCTCCCTAGGGCTTCCATTAACAGCCGTAAATTGAAAAGCATGGCTCATAGCATCCACTTTCATATGAACATGTTGGAAAGAAGTATTTATAACATAAACCTGAGCATCTTGAGATTTCCAAATGACCCAGATTCCTACAGAGAAACCACTTGCTTCCTCCACAAATGAGCTATCAAACCCAATCTTTCTCCGCAACTTCAAACACTTTTATCCACTAGTTTTTGTCTCAACTAACACCAAAAGTTTAATATGGTACTTTGAGATCAAAAACCTCAACTGGCGTCCAAGATCAACATTGGCCGCCCCCCTACAGTTCCATATAAGGAACAAAATCATGATAAATGTGGTAAAGGGCCACACACCAGAGACACTTTACCACTGAATCCCACCTTTACTTTATCCTTACCACTTCCCAACGGTCTACCTCTCTTTTTATGTCCATTCTTCATAGGGCTCCAATTCTCCTCGGTCGAAGACATAAGCTCACTACTGCCAGTGTCATAATCTTGTTTCTTCTCAACACCACTATTGACATCACCATTCACTATGGGGATCGCTTCTTTCCCTCGGCTTAAAGGAACAAAAGCCAGCTTATTAGCATGAGCTTTCTCCTCACCCACCATATTCGAATCCACTCCCTTGGTTAAGCTGCGTTGTAGTATATTAACATTGGCCTCTACATCAGACCTGGCCCCCACATCAAGACCACCACCACTTTCTTCGCAATGAACTAGCTCTCTTCCCAGCAAAGCGGTTGTTGCCTCTTGCTAATCCATAATGGTTGCCTCGGTCATACCCCCAAGACCCGAGAGTTGCTCTGCCACTTCTGTTGTGAATACCAAGGCATTATAACAGCTCTTGATCGGTTCCTTCTCCATCGCCTCCTTAGTCATACCCCCAAGACCTGAGAGCTTCTGTGGCACTCCTATTGTGATTACCGCAGTATTATTACAGATCTTCACAGCTTCCTCTTCCATCACCTGATGAGGAGATTTTTGCAAAGTCAAATGTCTATTCTGGGTTGCAGCGATGGAGTCAATCATGTCATTTAATAGTGTATGTTGCTTGGTTTAATCTTGCTCAATGCCTTATGCAACTACTTCTCTTTCACCGCATTGTCCAATATTTTAAGCATTTCCTTTGGGTTTGTGATTTTTTTGACAACCAATAGTAACTACAACCAATAAAGTTCGCACCGTCTAATTATTCCTTAAAATTGATGCATGGATTTTAAATGTTTGTCCTACCTTGCAAATATGAAACTCAAAATCATCTTTCTTCTGTCAATGACAGTGTATAGACTATTTTCAATGCTCTTTCCATTTTTAATTGTCTCCCCACTCCTCTCCTATGTACTCGTTTAAGATCTTCAACTTACAAATGCAACAACCAATCGGGGTTAGATAAATTCACAAAGTTTGAAAATTCGCAAGTTAGCCAAGTTAATAAGAAAATACATAATTTATTCATCATCATCCTACCCGAAGATATTTGTCATTATAATTCTGAATTCGTACAATCGTCAAATCAATGGGATGTTAAAATAAAATAAAAAAAAAAAAAAGAATACGTTCCAGAACTTTAGAGCGCATGACATATACCAATGAAATTTTTAACTCATTCAATCCACATATACGCCAGCTGCAACCTTCTCCTAAAAGTGACTTGTAAATCTAATGGATTTAGGGATCACCAAAAGAAAATGACAACAAAAGGAAATTACCATGGTTACACCAAAACCCAAAACCTCCCATCTTCTAGGCAACATGAAAGCTAAATGTTCTCTCTTATAAAAGCCACAAAGCAAACAGAAGTAATGCAAACTACAGTTCAAAAATAATTTCTTCTTGATTAAAATTACACCTTCATAATGGAAGAACAGTTTCATTTCCTCCTTAGCTTCATAAATAATAATTTTTTAAAAAAAAACATATTAGGACTTCGAAGATGGCTTCCAAGGAGAGAAGGAAAAGGGGGAACCAAAATAAAATTCCAAATCAGATCTTTGAAGAATTTGAGAACATTAAAATAGGGGGCTTCGTAAGAGGAACCATACCCGAGTAATCGGCAAAGCATGCGAGCTATTAACAATCAAGACGGGAAGGCGGTAAGACTTGAAGGTTGCATATAGAAGGAAAATTAAAAGAAGAAAGTAAAAATCCCAAGAAAATCAAGTAGGATGAACAAGTTACAACATTGAGGATCACCAAATACATCAATGCCCAGCCATTCAAATCATGTCACTCACCTCAAGTCAACTAGGACGTACCATGGTAAAAACGTTGACAGGGATGCAATGCAACCTTGATTCCCTCACTAGGTAAAGTGTTTACTCGCATCTTGTAGGTTTGTGTTTGAGCTCCATCCTACCTATTCTCACTACCATAGGCTTGACCATAGTCCACATCTCCGCCTAAAAATCACTTATCAAGCATAAATCATGAGGACTTTTATTGGGATGTAATGTTGGCTTATATGTAAACTGTGAAAAGGTGTAGAAAATAGAAATATTAGAGTTAGTAGTAGTGTTGCTGTTAGTTAGGAAGTTAGTGATTTCAGTTAGTCAGTCGGTTAGTATTAGTTAGTCATTATGTTGTTATATCCGTTATTTTGCCTTGAGAGTCTGCCTATATATAGAAGAGGCTAGACTAATGAGAAGGTGTGTATTGAATCAGTTTATGATGAATGAATAGTTTGATGAGTGGCAGTTCTGCACTCCACCTTCTCTGTTCCCCCATTTCTTCTACATCTTCCTTATCAGTGGTATCAGAGCGGGTCATTCCCGGCTCCTCCGCTGTGAAATTCTGAATCTCTTGCATCGCCTATAGCCCTTCTTCCCCAAGACGGCCGATAGTCAAGAACAATCAAAGAGACGTTCAAGAACAAGCGTAATTCTGAACCACGAGAGTCATTCTCTCTAGGATTCAGTTTGGCAATTGGGATTATTCCAGAACGTCCAAAAATCCAACCAAGAACAAGTGCCATTTTTTATTCAAGAGTCATTCTCTGCTGGATTCGACTTGGTATTTGAGAAATAAACCAAGAAACTTAAAAAGAAACAAGAAGAATCGATCAAGACAATTTTTCGACCAGAACCAACCGACATCGAGAACTTCAAGACGACGTCACCATTACCTTCAAGGTTTGACGACCCGTGGCTCGGAATCAACACAAAGATCGAAGGGCTGGTCATCGAGTTATCAAGACGAGAATCGCGAAGTGAGGACTCTTAACAACGGAAATTACCGGTTTTAGCCTCGGGTCGAGTGAGAAAGATCAAGAACCAGATTGCCCAAGTGATAAAATCGAAGAACAGAGTGATTCATATTGCATGATACTCTGCAGCGTCACCACACGAGTCTCTGCATTTGTCGACATGTCCTCTTTTGTTTTTGCATTCATTGTGGGTCGACACGTCAATTCTTGCATGGTGTTGACACGTCAGTCCCCACGCATTTGAAGACTCAGTTTTTGATTCATCTACCGCCGGCACATTCTTTTTATCACATTACTCCGGAAATCATGTCGTCTTCGACTTGGGTATCGGCTCGAGGAACGTCTCTGGCTTCGCAACAGGGGTCTGTTCGTTCGCGTCTGGAATTCTTGGTATTAGTCAACCGAGTCGTCGATTCTCGGTTAGTACTTATGGGATTTTGTGGTGTTGCACACCTCTGACTTCTGGGTTATTCATGTTCATCGGCCTTTGGCGTCAACTAATTCTGGCTTTGTGAGTATTACGTTGTTCGTGTATGGTTTGGACTCGTTCCCAGGTTGCCGATGAGAAGGTGTAGAAAATAGAAATATTAGAGTTAGTAGTAGTGTTGCTGTTAGTTAGGAAGTTAGTAATTTCAGTTAGTCAGTCGGTTAGTATTAGTTAGCTGTTATGTTGTTATATCTTTATTTTGCCTTGAGAGTCTGCCTATATATAGAAGAGGCTAGACTAATGAGAAGGTGTGTATTGAATCAGTTTATGATGAATGAATAGTTTGATGAGTGGCAGCAGTTCTGCACTCCACCTTCTCTGTTCCCCCATTTCTTCTACATCTTCCTTATCATTGGCTTAAGTGACAAATAAAACATGGGTAATGGAAAGAATGGATAAGAAACAAAAGGGAAAGAATAAGAGGAGAGACAAATTGAATGGGCCGCAGATTGCAAATACCTCAAGAAATGCAACCTTGGAGTGAAGCATACAATCCAAGTCATCAATCACAAATAGAGAAACCATTTTTAGACACAAAGTTTAGCAAGATTGAATCCAAGCAGGATAGACACACATGGGATATAAAGTGTATCACTCAGCTCACCTACATAGGGGTTCTTTTTCACTCAATTCACTTGCTCAACTGCCCTACCATAGAGCAAGAATTAGTGTAGGAGCTGCACACTAGAAATGAATGTCACAGCGTGAAGGCACAAATACCCACCAGACATAGAATCATCATCAAATTGCATCCAAGCTAAGCTAATTACCACTTAACTAGCATCATCCAAGCAAGATCAAGCCTTTTCAAGCCTAGGCATATCAATTACATAGCATCACCTCAAACTAGCAATGTACACCAGAAAAAAGGGGGAAAAACAATGCATGCAACAATGTAGACACATTATTAAAAACCAAAATCAAAACAAGAAAAATCCAAAATGCCCCTTCCCAACACCTAGTAACAGAAACCAACCAAACAAATAAAAAAGGCAAAGAGCAAGGAATAAAATCTCATCATATGATGCAAGAAGTAGAAGGAAGAGAGAAAAAAGGAAGACGAAGAATCACCAAATACAAATTTAGAGAGAGAAGAAAAAGAAACATTAAGAAAACATGAAAGTTTAAGGAAAACAAATATAATGACATTAAATAGTTTAAAACTGAAATAACCCATTTAAGTCAAATAATTTAAATAGCACAAACATATTCGAAACTTACGTAAATAATTAAATTAATTATAAAGGATAAAAAAAGAGTAATTTGAGCAGATAACGAAAGTAGATAAGGAATGAAAAATTATCAATATTTATATATTAATAACAACTAAATTTAGTAATTTAGAAATTAATTCAATTAAATGTTCAGTATTTTGCTTAAAATATGATAAATATAACATTAAAAAATATATTATAAAAATAATATAAATAATAAAAAAGAATAAAACAATATGAATAACTTTATATAAAAGATTTCATAAAATTTATGAAAAAATATTAATAAGATAATAGAGAAGGAAAACGAACAAATGAGAGGAGGAATATTAAGGCATTAAAAATAATACATATTTATCAAACTTATTAATTATTAAATAATAGATAATAAATAAGAAACTACTGGTTAAACATTTTGAACGAATTGAGGAAAAGTTGTATGATTGAAAGAGCTTTAGCATGTAGGCAATACCATAAAACCAGTTATTAAACAAGAGCCCTCCTAATACCAAAAACATTCCTCTACAATCAATAACTTAATAAATAGAGAGGATGAAGTACCGGAAGTCCGGCATGAGGAACTCTCTCATTAGCTTTGCAATTGTTTCACATCCTATTCTACTGCAACACCTAACACCACACAACATAAAAGTCAATTTTTTCAGCCTTCCAAATAGAAATAAGATGAAGGTGAATTTATCCAAAACTATCCAGCATTTTAAAGTCATGTTTTCTCACAATCATATTTGACAAGGGCTATTCATCAGGTAACTAGCAACAAAACAACACTCCACATGTTCAATTCTAGTCATACTTAACCTTAGGCCATAAGGATATGATGGAGAAGACTCAAGCCAATTCTTAACATTAAGAGTCTCAAAATCAGTATTGTAATTGAAATATAGAAGGCACTTACAAAGACCCACAGTAAAGCCAGTCTAAAGATCTTCCATGATAAAACCAAAGGTCACAGCAATAGGAAGATTATGTACAATCAAAGGAAGTGGCTCCTGAACCTGTCAATTAATACTCATTAATATAGTAAAAGGATTATAAAAGGAGATATGACTATCCAACCCCATTAAGTAGTGGAGGATAAAAATAGATCAAAATATATATATGTGTGTGTGTGTGTGTGTGTGTGTGTGAGAGATATTAATTATTGGTAAGTTCAGAATTATAGATGAGTATAGAAGATAGGATTTTAAACAAGATCGTGATTATTTTGTTTTATTTTATTAACGAGCCTTTACTACCCGCGCAACGCGCGGGAGAATCATATTAAGGAAAAAAATTAATTTATAATTAAACTGAATTCACCACACTAAAATTATTTTTTGGAAGTTTGCAATCATAATGCAATTTTACATGTTTGTAATTTTTGATTATATGACGAATATTGTTTTTGGAAAAAACTCCAGAATGAACGCTTTCTCCGTGGAAGGTCAGCGTTCAGCATTTTCAGAAAAATTCACGGCTACATTCAACCCTGCGAGCAATGGTCAAGTCCCGACATCCGAGAACTCGCAACCAAGAGAGTGTGTCTCTCTCTACTTTTCTCTCACTGAATAATGCACAGGTTTTGTCCATTCCGACAATAGTTTTACTTTTGACAATTGCATTCATCTTCAGCAATATTATCAGAATATCACATCTTCATTGACAATAGTTCGGTTTCATTCCGAAGGTGTGATAATAAGCAGATATGCCAAGGAAGGGCTTTTCAAGCAGAGCTTCAATGTGTGAGTATCAATTGCAGCGGACTCATGTATTCATCCTTCCTGCAGCGTTATTCATCTAATGTAGTTACTGATATGTTTACAACTTTTTCTCTCTACGACCATCGCTGGAAACTACCATGATATCGTTAAAATCAAGAAATAGGACCCATTCACCACCATCTTACACTTTTTACTTACACTTTCTCACAGTAGAAAAGGGAGAGGAAATAGAAAACGGAGAGGAAATAGGACCCATTCACCACCATCTTACTGTGCAATCTGAGTTAACCTTCTTTAGAGAAAACATCTGCCTAAGGAGGAAGAGCTTAATTCTGAGGAGGATGAGGAGCATGGGGAGGAAGAACTGATGAAGATGAGTACAGACCTTGCAGAGAGAAGTGTGGTAGATAGTTGATGGGTATTGGCATAAATAATTGAAACAATTATTTCTTGGATTATTTTTGGTTTCTTTGTGTAGGATTTGTTAATTACTTCTCAAATTTTATATTATTCTACTCATTCAGTGCTTACTTACTTTTAATTAAACATTCATTAATTTTTTATGCACCATTTAAAAAAAATTACATCTGTCAATTCTCTCATAATAATTTTTTAAAAAAATATTCTTCTTATCCTCTCATTTCAACGCCTATACGCCTATCCACAAAACGCTTTCTCTACCAAGAGCAGGTAAAGAAAAATTAAGCCAGCAAGTCCAAAGTCGTGAAAAATTTAAGATATTTAATATAATTTTTTTTATTATAAATTGAGCCAATCATGAAGGGAAAAATATCTGAGAAAGAAATATCTTTATATAGATTTAAGGAATTATTTCTAACACTTATTTAATATTTTTAACCTAATAAGTCAAATATCACGTTGCAAATAAAAGCCTTCTAGTAGATAAATTGGATTAATATATACTTAAGAATAATAAAGATTTTTAAGCTCGCTCACCTGCTCCTCTTCCCACAAATACCTCTTCCTAACACTCCTTATCTGCCAAGAAAATGATTCTAAAATGAACGAAAATTTACTGCTTACAAATATTTAATGATTAATGAGCAATTTGAGCAAAAAAAGATTAATGAGGAAGAAAACGCGAAAGAAGATACGAGTGAAATTCACATTAGGTGTTTTTTTTTCTTGTGTTTTTTCATTAATTTATGAATAGTGAAATAACTTGAAAACATATCATAAAATTTCCATTATCATGGCCAAATCATTATCTATATTCGCCGAGACTAACATATTTTTTGTTTTAATAAAATAATGATTCACTCTCAAAAAAAATTTGTACATCAGACTAAAGCTTCCTGTCATGTTTTTTTTGTCGGACCTTCCTCTCATCTTAAACGCAGCTCCGTCATATTCTTAATAATTGCATATAGATTTGGTTCCTCTCATAAATGTTTTTTTTTTGCTCAAACTTCGTCTCATAAATTATTAAATAAATAATTGTGAATCCCCGTGTAAATAGTAACTAACTACATATATAATAATTATGAATCTGTAGTTAGTAGTTAGTAATAATAATAAAACATATTAACCCACACACAATTTTCTTCAAACCTCATGTCTATATTTTTCTTCCTCGTGTTGTACAATTTCGATGATTATTCTCATAGTGTATACTAATCTTTTTTTTTTTTGTCGGAATAGTGTATACTAATCTTCGGACCTGTAATATTGTTAACTCTTAATAGCTACATTTTATAAACATATATTTTATAAAAGAAATTTATCAATCTTATACCTTTGATTCTCACGTTTTTTTTTTATAAACAAATATTATTCCCGTAAGTAATTTTTTTTTTTCGAGAACCTTCTCAATTCCATATGTTCACTAATAAAATTTCAACATGTGGACCCACAAATAAAATTTTTCAACTCTCACGTTTTCTTCCTAATCATTCAGTATGTTAAATAATGAAAGACAGATGTAACATACATGAGCTTGGCAGGAAGCTCCACCACTTAAGAATCCATTCCTTGACTAAATAGATGAACATATTTAATATTACTCCTCCTATTCAATTATAGGAAAGAAATTACCGTAAATTTGGAAGAATTAAGGAGGGAAGTTAAATTAGTTAATTATATGTATTTTCCTAAAATAGCCTTACCTAAAATTTAAAATGACATTAGAAACGCTCATTCAATCAATTGATAATCACTTAGCTAAGTCTCTTCATATTAAATTAAAATTTTTTTTATTGATAAGTAGACAGGGTACTCTTGGTGTTGTTTTATGAAGATATAAATCGACTTTTCGAGTTAGGCATGCTTCACATCAAAATCTGCATATGTTCTTCATAATTTACAGCAACTACGATGGGGAGTCGTTATTTACCTAATATTTTTAAAGGAATATTAAAATTATTTTATTTAAAAATTAAAAATAAAGTAGAATCTCTCACTTGATAAAATATAAAGCGTGTTGTAAATTAATTATTGTGGAAGAAGTATTAGTAGGGGTGATATGGGAAAAATATGACAAAAATTGCTCAAAATTATTTTATATAAAAAAGTAAAATTTAGGTGTATGTGACATTAATGAGTTGCAAATATTATGTACTTTATAAAATATATATGTGTATTATTAAATTATTATTGTCTTTAATTATTATTGAGAAAGTATAAATAGGGGTATTATAGGAAAAAATGACTTAAGTTAAAACTTACTCTTATAATTAGGACTAAAATCAACTCCAAAATTTGCCTCCTATAATTAGGATCGGAGGGAGTATTACAAAACAATTTAGTAAAAAGTGAACATATTTTATAGATAATGGATGGGAAGCAAAACAACGGGTTACTCAATGATATTTAAACAAAATGTTATGAGTATATACAATATTCAGATGAGTATATACAATATATATATATATATATATATATATATATATATATATATATATATATATATATATATATATATAAGGGCTTGGGCTTTTTAGTGTAATTTCCACCTCCAGGTCATTTGTTGTAGTTTTCCGTTGACAAAATTTCAACATTCCCACGTGAAGGCTTCGGGAGAAGATGAAATAATTGTCCATGATCCCACACTTATAAATTTTTTATTATATCAGATAATTGATAGCTAGATATATTTTTCTTCTTCGAAGTAAAAATTGAAAATTGTATTTTGATGATAAAATTAAAGATGTGAGTGCACCGGAATATATCTATTATGTAGCCTTTGAAATCAAGTGAATATTGTTTTGCCTTCCAAACTGATTTATCAACATGTATATATTTTCCATCCTAATTCACCAAATGAAATTTTAAAAGATATTTTGTAAAGAAAATATATATAGCCGCCAATAACTGTGAAGGGTTAATTATTAAGTTTCAATTTTTTTCATATATTATAAACTCGTCGGACCCACCAGTAATGTTTTTCAATACCTACTTCAATCAATGGATTTTAAAGTAAATCAAACCGATTTTATTAAGCTCATATAATTGGCAACTGTTTCCTGTAATGTGACCTTAGTGCATGTCCTACCTACAATTTCAAATAATTGATTCTTCTTTTGATCTCATCCTGGCTGAAATGAAAAAAAAAAAAAAAAAAAAAAATCCGATTATGGATTATAAACTCGATTCCATAATAAATTGATTTTGTTTTTTTGGTCAAAATAGTAAATTCATTCAAAGATGGTATAAAACGTAAATTGCAGTAATTCCAAAACGTGAAACAACCCTCGCAACAAAGTTCATTTTAATCCATTCAACGTCCTTTTCAACCTTTTCCTTGGAAGCCATTCCATTGATGTTGAAAATAGATAACTCTGTCCATTGAAAGCGATAATGGTAAATGAGTCATCAGGATCAAATCTAGACTGGGAAGCTGATAATGCAGTCTTTATGTCATCCATTAGCTTTCCTTGCATGAAGTAAAGATATAATAATAAAGCATGGGCTCACCTATAAAAAATAGTGACTTCCTATATATATGAACAAATATAAAAAATTGACAACAATTGGTACTCTCTCCATGCCAGAAAACACATGAAAAACCAAATACTACATAAGGCCTAGGAACGGATGGTGGGATAATTATGGAGTGGGAGTCCCATTCCAATGATATACCAGGCATCCAATGCTGTGAACTCTAAATCATTATGTTTGCAAGTAATAATTAAGTATGGCGCACTCACAATTTATCATAAGTAATAACTAATAACTTACTATACCAAGTTTTGAGCAAAAAAACTTACTATACCAAGTAAATAATTATATTGACGAGAGAAAGAGTGATAATTATGCATGGCCCTACATAAATATTTATTTCAATTCTCCCTCAGCTACTACGCGTTTCCTCTTTTTTTACAAGTCTCATCATTCTTTTAGCCGCGTAAACAATAAAAACACACACAACCAGTGACTTCATCTCTCTCCCTCCATCATTCGTCCCGGTCTCACTATCTTGTTCTTCATCCATCTTCTATATGCAATCAGCACCGTTGAAGCTCTATATGCTCCGGTCTGTGTTGAGTTCGAGCGTCCGATGAACATGTGACGGCTTCACAACGGTGGAACCTCAGATTATCATCATCTCAAGCTTTTCCCATTGAGTAATATATTATAATATTTATGAAAATTGGTTCTTAGTGTAATATTCACCTTTGGCCCTTTTACGTGATTTTCGCCTCGACCAAATATCCAACACCTTTACGTGGAGGCAGCTGAAGGAGTTTGAAAAAATAAAAGTGATGGGTCCCACTTCATATATTATATAAACTTTAAATCTTCCCGTGAACCACGCACCGACTGATGAAAATAAGTAATAAATATAAGTGTTGTAAAGATGAAAATGAAAATAAATCTTTAGTACCATGTAAGATTTAAGGATTATTCTTCCTCAATTAAGACGCAACATAATTGTAATAATAATGTTTAAGCTTATCATAATTATAAGATAATGATAAGCTCAACAAACGATTATTTGACCATCATTTCCAAATTTGAGAATTCCTCAAACTCCTTCCATATTAGTAAATAATTTAGGAATAAATTTACACAACCACATGATATGATTAAATAATAAATTTAGCTTTCTTATCTCTGTAAATCTCTGATTTTACATTCTTAATCTCACATAAACACGAAATAAACTAATAAATTTAGAATTCCTCAAATCATTTACACAACATATGATATGATTAAATAATAAATTTAGCTTTATTATCTCTCTGAATCTCTGATTTTACATTCTTAATCTCACATTGTCACGAAATAATTACCACTTTTTATTAATAAATTAATACATAATCTAAATATACACATCATATTCTTTCATCTACCTCGCACATCCCACCAGCTGAAGAAACAAAAAGAAATAAAAAGGAGAAAGAAAGTAGAAAAAGCTGTTCAATTTTTTTTTGGGGGGTAAAAAAAGCTTACCACAAGTGAAAGCATAAAGAAGCGTGTCGTACTCGTATGGCATGATTAATGAAAAAAAGAAAAAGAAAAAGATCAGTGAACGATGAAGCTCAATGATTAATATTTCTCCCTTCAACCAGTGACTTCATCTTTTGAGCAAAAAAGAAAAAAATCAGTGACTTCATCTCTCTCCCTCTCTCACTTTCTTCTTCTTCATCCATCTTCTTCCTCTTCTTCATCGGATCGTCCTTCTTCTTCGTTGGAAACACGTTCTTCATCTTCTCTCCTTCTCCAATGATCTGCGACAACGGTGAAACAGATCAGTGAACGATGAAGCTCAATCAGCTCCGGTGAAGCTCTATATGCTCGGGTCTGTCTTGAGTCCGCGGCTCCATTGAACACGTGACAAAACATAAGCAGATTCAGATTCTCTTAACCGTAAATTTTTTCTTCCACGTCTTTCTTCATCATCTCAAGCTATTCCCATTGATTTTTTAGCGTCTTCAGATTATCCGGTGGGGAAAAAACATAAGCAGCTTTTTCCTTGGCCGCATCCCATATGGCGAAAGATGGATCCATACTATGGATTTGACCAGATCAGAGGCTTGGTTCAAGATTCAAACTCACTTTGCATCCACGGATGTCATCTTAGATAAGCCTTCCAGATCCGCACTTTTCTTCCTCAATATGTTTGTCGCTCTCACTTCTTAATGTACTGTATAGCAGTTGTTCCATCCTGCACTAATTGAACGTAAGATCACTTAAAAAACCAAGGCGGAGATGTGATATCCAGTTAATATTTCTGAAGATGAAAGCAATTGTCAAAATGAAACCTAACTTGTCGGAATGGACAAGACCTGTGCATTATTGAGTGACAAAACGAAGATTTGAAGAGCGAGAAGAAATCGTAATCCTCCAAAGTTACCTTGCATAGCCAGATGTGGTAAGTCTGGGATGGTGTGTTTCTCCCACCAATCTCTAAACTCATTGGTAAGTATTGGATGGTGGTAAGTCCTGCAAATTCAGAATTGTTTCTCTTAACCAATCATTTAACGCGCGAAAAAGATTTATTGTAATTATGGAAAATTCATAAATAGAAGGACAATACCTCGTCCGCATGGATTTCACTTCTGTTATGCTGAGAATTATTAATGCTCCCCCGACTTCCTGAGGTAGACATCAAGGTTGTGCAAATATTGGAAATTAGCTAAATCTGTTTTTCCCAATGGTGTAGGTCTGAACCTTTTACTTCGTTAGAGTCTGCTCGCTCCCCTGCATCTTCAGCTTCATCTTGGAAGAATGAACGTCCTGCATATGATCATCTCTGCTCTGGGTTTTCTTCATTGGCGAGTACGACGAGTAACAGAGGAGAAAGAGAGAGAGAGTATGCCACCACCCTCTTCATCAAAGCTTGACATCGGAGCTGTTGAGTATGCCATTTGACTGGTTCTGAATCCTTTTCTGCGAAGCGGGAGTGAACTGAAGCTGGGATCCGAGAGGTGGATGGATTTTATGCTAATGTTTTCTGGTGTTGATATACTGAAATATTTAGATTTGAAATTTGAATTTGAGTTGAAAAATGGAGGGATGAAGAAAAGCTTTTGGTTGGGTGATGGTGTGTGTAGTTTTTTCAATCTGAAAAATGGAAATTTGAGTTTTGAATCTGAAGGAAAAATTTGTAAATTTGAATTTGAATCTGAAGGGAAGGGGACAATCTGAAATAAGGAACCTCGGGAAGCGTGATGATGTGTAGTTTTTTCAATGCAATCCCGTGAAATGTGGCGTATAGTAATCGGCTTGATGCATAACACCTTGGCTTAAGAACAGTTATTTTGCGGCTTAGGAACAGTAAAATGTGAGGAGAGCCAGTGATAAGCCGCAAACAGTGACGGCTTGTTGGGATGACATATTATATATATATTGATTTTCTAGGAATTTATAATTTTAAGTGGATATAAGGATTGAAATATTTTGTCAATATTTCTCTACCATTTTACATTTTTAAAAAAAATTATCCTCTGGACTCAAATAAGGTGCTTACTAGTTAGGTATGAAGCATTATCAACACAAGAGTTCTACTGGTTCTCCCTCCTTTCTTCTATATCTACCACCCTCTCTTCTCTTCCTCTTTATTTCCCCTTCTCTCTCATTTTCATTATGCATGCCACTAGACCTACACAATTAAGTTCTTTGACTCTACTGTAAATCAGGATTATATAAGAAAGAATAGCCAAAAAATGGAGCAGTTGGAAATAAACTATGTTGAGCTGATCCAGTTAAACTACTAATGTGAAAAATAAGAAAAAAGGGAGAAACAAAGTGGACAATATACAAAGAAAAATAAACTACAGCTCACCCTCCACTGTCTAGTATATGGATATCAATTCGAACAGCCCACACCAGCTTTCTAGAAAGAACAAAATTGATATGTAAGGTGTAGAAAACATTATAGTTAGTTAGTTAGGGAATTAGGAATTGGTTGATAAGGAGTTAGTTAGTAGTTAGTTGTTATGATTGTTATTTCGGTTATACTTGTTAGTTACTATTGGGAAATTGGCTTATGAAGTCTATTGTCAGCGGCCTATAAATAAGAAGGCTTAGACTACAGTAGAGAAGTTCAATGAATTGTTACGATGAATGAATAAAGGAATTCCGGATTGGATCCTTTTCTCTCTCAACAAAATAGTGATTCAGTGTCTCCTGCTCTGCTTTCCCTGCAGATTCACTTTGAGTGTTCAGATAAATTTTTTTAAACAACAAAAACAGAAAGTGATCTATCATTTAAACAGCATATGAGTTTATTTCTCCACATTAGCTTCCACATCAGTAAAAATAGAACAAAGCACCATCTTATTCCTTTACTAGATGTTAGGACCACTTTTCAATACCTAGGAAGATACACAATAATGGAAAGGGGCACCTTTTGTTGGTCAGGACTATGATTTGCTAATTAGGAGAAAGAAATAGAGAAGTATGGTGGCTATAGGGTTGCTATGGTCAAAGCCTATGAGAAGAGGGCTTTGTGAGTCATTTTTGGGGTCTTTAAATTTTGATACTGTTCCAGAGAAAGGGGCAGACAAGAATTTTGAATTGTGGCCTCTCGAAAGATTGGCAGCCTATGTGTTTATGTTAAGAGTTTATGTGTATTTGTGTTTATTGTTGTCTCTTGTAATCTTTAATTGTGTTTGTAATCATTATCCCCCCTGTTTTAGTTCCATTGGTATGCCTGCATGTGCGGCAGAATAGTGTTGTGCCTCTGAATGTAATGCGTTGTTCCATATAACTATACTATCAGTCGAAAGTTGTTCCACTCCCTCTTGTTTATTTCTATTTTCAGTTTCATTATTTCCTATTTTAGAGGAGGATCCTAACATAAGACTACCATATGAAGCAAATCAATTCCTCGTAACACTAGATATATTAAACAACAAAAGGAGAAAAGCTACAAAAACATTTAATTAAAATAAATAGTGTGGAGAACAGCTAAGATAAATTTATGAAAAATAAATATGTAATGAATAAAGGAGAACACCTAGATCAGATATATTAAACGAAGCACCATCTTATTTTGGAATCTGTAACACTCATGATGTAATAAAATAAATAGTTTGCTAGACAAGAATTAGAAGTACGAAAATAAAGAGAGAGAGAGAAAACAACCTAGTGGTGTCATTATTTGCACAAGTAACAGCAGGAATGTTTGTAGTTTTCAGCTCCCACCAGCCCATTCTTTCTAGTTACACAGAGAGACTCTTACCTCCTCTTTTCTCCATGTCCAGTATTGGTCATTGATGTTCTCAATCTTTTCATTGGGAGGAAAGACCTGCACAAACACAATGCACGATGACATGAACATGTTTGAACACTATGCAATTTTTTTTAATAGACTAATAGTCAACAACATCAGCAACAGAAGACATAAGATAACCACAGATTCTCCTATTAATTTTTATAATTGCTATTATCAATATTTCACACCTATCTTGTAAGAGAAAACTTCTAGCATCCTAAGTTCTGCATTTGGATGAGACAGCTCCACCTGTAAAAATGTATAAATTACAAGCAGTAAATGGAGGGAAATTGAAAATTATATGAAAGATTCCTAGGCAAAACTCAGGATCCAAGATACTGCACAAAAATTAACAATTTCAAAGCAAAAGGAGGGAGGAGCCCTACTTCATAATGTAGCAGTTTCAGCTCCAATAATTAACAACTCTTAACTAGTTGGTTAATGAATAAGACACAAGCAAATGAAGGATATCATTCAAATCTTAAAAGGCAAAATAAATAAACAGAAAAATAGAAAGGAATAATCTATCAAATAAAAGGAAAACAATGAATGGGATAAGAACTTATTCAAAATTATAGTAAACATAAATAAATATAGAAAAGACAATAACAACTGATGAATAACGTACATATATGAATTGAGAAGATAACTAACTTTACAAGTACTAAATTTTAAACTGACAAAACATTAACTATTAATTATTATAAAATAAATAACATGTCTCATGAAAAAATAAATTAATCAATTAATAATTCATTGAGAATAAGGAAATAAATTGATTAACAAGATAATAAATAAAACAAATAGACAACTTCGGGCTAAAAAATAATGAATGCTAAATTATTGATAAAGAAACCATACAGTATTTGAAAGAAGGCATTAATAACCAGCATGAATAATTAAGTATTATAAATAATATTTATAAACAATAATAAATTCATGTGAAAAGATAAAAATAAATATAAATAACAAATAATAAGGGGGAGGATGAGAACAAATAATATAGGAGAAAGGAGAAATAAGTCAATACATCAAACTATAAAGGGTTAAGATGCATCTTCAAGTATGGAAATATATCTCAAACTATGAAGATAATTTGGTTCTGACGTACATAATTAAACAAGAGGTGGTATAAGTTACGAAGTTGCTCTCTCATATTTAATAGCAGCCTCTTGCCTCCTCAATAATTAGGTGGAAGCCAAATTCCATTAGTAATGAAAATGAGTTCCTTTGGATTTAGCTTTCCTCCCTGGTTGGAATTTCTTTCCAGCCACATTAATTTCAGAATTACACCTGCAATACAAACAACAACCAAATAGCCAGTGTCCAAATCTGGAAATTCTACTAAATTGCTGCTAAAATAATCATTTTAATCAAAATCTCCTACTATATGCATTTATCCTATTCATGCCTAATTATGCAAATAATACTCTATATTATTCCTAAAATCCCACAAAAATGCTCACTTAACCATATAAAAATAATGGTTTATCAAATTCCCCCACACTTGCACATTTGCACCCCCTAGAAAAACATTCAATCAAGGAAATCCAATACAAAACCGAATAGACATATAAGTGAGAATGTAGCAAGCTTAAATCAAAATATGCAAGCATTGTAGTATATCATACTTCAACTAATATCAAAAGCAAAGTGTACAAATGCAAATCAAATAGTCCATGTACTTAGCCTAGCCAATAGTGAGTAATGCTTTAGAATACAACTTGGTCCTGTTTTGCACTTCCCACATTCCTCTCTTAAGGTAATTGCACTCCTCTCCACTAGTCCAAGGTAATTTCACTCCTCCCCACTAGTCCAACCCCTACCATAGGCTTGTAACGTGTCTACCATCTCCACCACTCATTATACACTAGAGTAATGAATCAAGAGGTCTTTGCTTTGGTTGTAATGTTGAAAAGGTCTAAGTGGAAATGGAAAAAAGAATGGCACATAATCTGAAATATACGTAGGTGATGAGCGATAATTAGACAATCAAACAAGTGGCTGAAACTTCAGCATTTGCTGTCATGTACAGCAATGTTTAATTGTTTAAGCATAAATCTATTGGTTCAAATTATATTCATAAGCTGAAAGAGTTCTTTGGACTATTTGTTCTCTCCTTTTCCTTTTCTCTATTTTTTTCCTGTTCTTTTGAAGACATTTTTGTTCTGCCTTCTTTACCTTTTTTCCTTTCTTTCTACACATATGGCTTTTCCTTTCTCTTCCTTGCCTTTTTCTCCTTTTTTTTCTTTCTGGCTTTTTCTGTTTTCTTTCTTTTTTTTCTATACACTCATATATATTTTCCTTTTCTCTGTCCAGGAACAACTAATCAGCCATATCAAACTCAATAAGTGACATCATCAATGTTAACCAAGTACCAAAATATACAAAAATGCATCAAAGTATCCAATTATTTTCATCTCAAACGAAATTCTATCAAATATGAAATCAAGTCTCATGTATAAATTCAGATTCAGTGCATATGTAAAGAAGAAATGAAAGTGAAGGGCTCAATGGGGTTAGCAAGGGATTGATTTAAACGGCTTGTGTTTAGGAAAATGGGTGAAGAAATAGAATGCCTCAATCATATTCATGACTCTTGTGCAATTATGTGGCCTTGATTAAGACGCAAGACAAGTTCTAGAGGAAATTGAATCAAGTGGTGTATGCACACTGAATTTATGAATGATAATAAGGCTCAAATCCTTCCATCAAGGTTTGTGCATTCTAAACTAACTCACACAAGGCTAAACCATGCACATAACCAGTTTCAACGCATGAGAACATTCTACTTATACAAATTTTCCAAATGATAAACCACATTGCCGGCATCAATATGTAAACGTTACTTGCTTCATTCACTCATGATAAGTTCGGTTCTGCATGTGTATCTCGAAATTAGCAAAGTCCAGTGCAGAAAAATTCATAAATCAAGCATTGTTCAGGAAAGATTCAGTTCCGGACCAGATTCTCAAAGCACTGTGAGAAGTTAAAGTCAACAATCAATAATCAGCTAAGCTCCCCCCACAGCCATACTTAGCATTGACCTCAATGCAAGCTTAGAACAACCAAAGAGGCCACAACATCATCACCCTAAAACTACCTTTTCCTAATGATTTAGTCGCTCCCCCCACACTCATTTTAGGCAATCAAGTCCAACAAGTAATTTCACAAGCAATTCAATATAGTAAAGGGAAGAAAGGGACAACCATGTAGACGAATTTTTTTTAAGATCTTGAAGCAAAAAATCTCATCACAGATGAGAATCATGAACCTCTTGAGCATAGGCCTTCCTCCTTGCCAAATCCTTGTTGGTGGTGGTTCCAATTCCATGACTAAAGGCTCCTCAATGTAAGGCGGAGAGAGATCCTTTTGGAGTGCCTCCACATCAAGTTCCTTCAAGAAAGAGAAGGTATCAATGTGAGCAGCAGCCACACAGAAATGGGAATAAGATTTAAGAATGTCCAGAGGAAATTCACAAGAGTCTCATGAGTAGAAACCATGCATATGCTTAAAACTCCAAATCAAATTATGTCCATGATGTACTCTAGAGTCATGATGCAACGTAAAGAACTCATGCTCAACCACACAATCCAAGAAAATCCATTTTAAACGCCCCTCTATCGGGTTGTAAATCTAGACCTTTAACCTTAATCAAAATGTCTTCTAAAAATCCAAGAGGTTGTCTAGTTGTCCTCTCGACCAGTTGGAGTATTACAATAGTGGACTCAATGTTTTTTATCCCTAATGAGTTATAAACTGAATGTGGCATAACATTAATGGCTGCACCTAAGTCTAAGAGAGCATTATTGAAATTTAGCAAGAGATAAGGAATAGGAAGACCATGGCATAGGGAGCACAATCAACTAACTACCATTTACTATTGAGTGGGTCACCCCCAACACTTGTTATAAACAATCAATCCAACATATGATTTCACAAGCAATTCAAGAGGGTAAAAGGAGGAGAGCAAGAACCGGATGATTAAAATCTTCTTAGGCCCTTGTAGCAAAAATTCCAGCAGCAAGTATTGAACTCAAACTCTTAAAGACAAATCATTAATGGCTAGTTGTCAGCTCAATCTTGTTCCAGCAAGTTTCACAAATTCAGAAAAGTTCTGCAGAAACACAAAGCTCCTTAAATCAGAAATCTCAGCAAGATCAAGGATTGTATAAATCACATAACAGAAACAGCTTCTATCAACACGAATCTTCTCAAACTTGAAGAGTTTTAACAACAGCTGAGATGACTTATTTTTATCCTCAATGCAAGGTTTCAAAACTTCAAATGAGATTTCTCACAATTGTTTCGCTATCAATTTTACAAAATTGCAAGTTGCTCAAGAAAATTAAGCTTCATGCAACATGTAGCAAGTTCTTGATGCTAACATCAACTCCAGTGCATTCACCACAAAAAAACATCAACATCCGTGCACTAAATCAGTTTAACAATAGCTAGAGAATTTTTCCAAGTCACTCAACCAAAGCAACAGAATTTTCTTCAAAATGAAAGGAGTTCATGACAGCACACAAAATGAGTCAAACAAGCACAAAACTCCCCGGCAATTTTCACACACAGTGACAGCACTATGAACTCTTCAATTCTCCTCAGATTCAAAAGAGAAGATGATTCAAACAGAAGCAATATTTATGAACCAACAATGCACCAAAACAGTTTTTTTTTCCAAGAATTCCAGCAGTAAATCAGCTTTCACCAAAAAAAAACAAAATGTGACAGTAGCAATCAAATCAGAGACAAACTTAAAGTTTAGCAATTAACAACCTCAACAGAAGCAAGAAATATCCTTACAAAAATGCTACTAACACTCACCAACCAGCAGAGAAACAGTGCCTACCACAGACCACTAGGCACAACAACAAAAGTAAGCTTCAATTAAATTACTATAGCACCCTTTTACAGTAACCGAGTTCCTAACAGCCATGGCAAATGCAATTATTAACACAGCAAGTAAAATAAGCAATCAAACACTTTATCCACAGAACAATTGAATTGCAACAGTCAATAGAGTTATCACAAGAGATTATAGGCTAAAAGCCAGAGCCAAGAGCCTAATCCCAATCTCATCAGTTGCAACAACAAAATCAAGCCACTGTATGAACAATTCCATAAAACTCTAGACAGCCCTACTTTTATTTGAGCTTATGTTTTTCTTTTCTTTTTTTCAAAGCCACTGACATGTTGCATCTGTTTATATTTTCACTTACCCCAAAAGAGGCAATTGAGTACAATAACGATGTCACTCATTAGGATTTATGAACATGACAAAAACCTACAACTTCTTCCCCGAGATGTTATTTTACCACCAGAGAACCCATTTCAAAGTCAATTTAAGTCAAATCAAAGATGAGCCCAGTTATTCAACAAAACACTCAATAATACACAAATAATCTTTGAGCATTAGCAAGATGCCTTAGGTAAAAACGCAAAATCCCAAACAATTCATCATCAAGGCGGTGTTAAGGCCATGGCAAGATACACTCGCTGAAAAAAAAAAAGGAATTAAACAATTAAGTGAGCGGAGTTTTAGGGCAAGCATTCATGATTGAATTTTTACCAAACGCGTGGCAAATATATGCTCAGGCAAACTGTCTCCGAACGGCTAAACAAAAAAGAATAATGTGAAAACTTGTGTCGTTGACTGCGTGCATTTTTAATTCATGGCTTATAAACAGATCAAAGTTAGCTAACTATTAACCAATAATCACCTAATTATGGAAACATTATCTGGACAAGAGTGTGTGAAGAAATCGGTAGAATTAGGTGTTGAATGCAGAAGAAAGAGGAGGGATCGAGAAGTTGGGATTGATAAGAATGCGTGATGCATTTTACTTATCAAACAGAATTGTATTTTATAAGAATTGAAAATGCCAGATGTGTAGTAAACGACGTCCCATCGGAATTTGAGTGTGGTGTTGTGTGGAGTTATATGGTCGGCTATCTACATATCTAGAATGATGAACAGAGAACCTCTGGAGAGCCACGCGAAGCATCCACTATGAAAGAAATGAAACAAATGCACATTGAAGAGCATCGTCTCCAATCAGCTACTATTACGTAAAGACAGATTTTTTACAGATCTCATTGAGGGCATCATCACCGATCACCTACTGTTACATACACAAAAACAACTTTACTTCATTCTTTAATTGCTGCTACCATACAAATTAAAGGACAAAGTGACAAACCATAAGGAATTAAGTAAAACCCTCAACCTTATTGTCTACGAATATTAACCGACAGGGTAATAAACCAGTGGTTTGGCCAAACTCTATTTGCAAGAATCGATGGCAATCGCAGTTGGAGAGATGAGAGGGACTGAGAGTTGAGTGGTAAGGAGGAGAGAAAGCAGAACACTAAAGAAACAAAATCGAGGGAGAAGAAGCCAAAGAGTAAAAGAAAGGCATTGAGAATCTGAGACAAAAATCGGCTAATTAATCCTGTTGCTTACCAATCAGAGAGACGATAACAGCTTTCTCGTGGCTGGGAAGTTCCAACACCTATGGCTCTTCTCTGAGACGATTCTCCCTTTCGCGAGCGGATGAAGAAGGAAGACAGGAATGAATGATCGGCTTGGGCAAAAGCAAACAGAACGGTCCATCGATAATCAGAGGCAACGGCTACAAAATTAATTGAGTTGCAACAGAATTTTTCTTCATAATAAGTATTGAGGGATACGAACAGAGCGTCAGTTTTTGGCAAAGCGGGTATTATCCTGTGTGTCTCTGGCTTTCATCCTTTTTCTAACCCTTTTTTGGCAAAGCGGATAATCTGCAGCTAAGGAGGCTTTTTAAATACGAGTTTTATAATAAAGTTATTTTGTAACTTTATGATATTCTTGAATTCCACAAGCCAGGATTTTATATTACAATTCTTTATCTGGCTGTTGTGTGAGTTTTTAAATTTTTAATTATTAGATAAAAAATTATTATTTTATATGTTCTTTGATTGAAAATAAAAATTCATAAAAAAATTTATGAAATTGTCAAACTTAAACCAGGTAATACTTTTTTTTACCTTATAAAAGATTTGCATGGTTAATTTTTTTAGAACCACCCTTATTTGATTAAAATTATTTCGATGTAAATTTTAATTTCAGTTTAATTAACCTCAGTTTTTTTAAAAAAAATATTGACTAGTGAAATCATTCTTATAATAAAATTTTAAATTACCAAATATTGACTAGTGAAATCATTCTTATAATTAAATTTTAAATTACCAAATATTGACTAGTGAAATCATTTGTGTACCAAATCATTCTTATAAATTATTGAAATATATCGCTTGGAAATAATTTTTAATTATTAAAAAAATTATCAAATCATTTTTTGTTTGAATGAGTTGGAATGATTATTATATTTATGAAAATTGAAGTGATCTCATTAAAATATCAATTCAACTCCGAAAATTACGATTAAAATAAAGCACCAAAAATCTGAATGATGAGATAACATCTACTTGTGTCTTATAATATGAAAAAAAAAAAAAAAAAAAAAGTCCATCAATTAGATAAACTGAATAATAAATTAATCATGTGATTAATGTTGTGATAGATTTTGATCATAATATATTAATCACCCAATGCAATACACGAGCGTGTAATTACGTTGAATCCACAAGTTTTGCTCATTTACTTAGTATAAATTCATAAAAATAGAGTCATCACCCTATGCAACAAATGAGAGATTTTTCTAGTTAGATAGAAAAAAGTAACAGCACAGGGTTTACTTTAAAATATATATATATATATAAGGAGGTCAGGTTTAAAATTTAAAATGTTAGAGGGTTATATATATAACTAATCTAAAGTTTTGGGAGGTTTTGCTTGTTATAATTTAATTTTTTTATCCATGTAAAATGCCACATCATCCTCACTAATTTCACATGGTAATCTTTCATTGTTACTTGAGGCAATGTCAAAAGTTATAGACATTATTCATCCAACAACAAAAAATGGTATAGACATAAAAGAGGTTAAATTTAGACTTAGAAATGTTAAAAAGATTCCTGACTCAAAATTTTTGTATTCTAATTTTTTTGTATATCCAACACCCTAAAATGTTTTACAATAACACCTAGTATTCTAAAGTAATTTCTTGCAATCTTACTTTTTAAGTATTTTTTCTCATTGCTCACACCTTAAGCTTAGGATCCTAATTGCTGCGGAAAAAATACTTTGGGTGCTAGATGTATAAAAAGATTACTTGAGAATATTGAGTATGCAACAAGGTTACTAAAATCGGATCGGTCACTAAATTGATCAAAGTATTGGGTCAAAGGTCAGTGGGTCAGACCAGAGTCAAACCAAGGTTAAACTGGTAGTATTATATAATACTAGTATTTATTTAATTCTTAAACATCAAAATCATCATGCAAGAGACTTGGTGCTCTTAAAATTTAGGGCATGTTTGGTTTGAGGGGAGGGAGTGGGAGGGAAGGGAGTGGAAAGTAGGGAAATGACTTAAAATATTCCTTTTTTGTTGAATATATTTTGAAATATTGAAAAAGCTTCTACGGGAGGCATTGTGTAAAGGAGACCAAAGATTGGCCCCTCCCCCTCTCCCTCCCTCAAACCAAACTAGCCCTTAATGGAAATTGTCCCCACACAAGTTTTTTTAAAAAAATTGAAGGGACGTGAAGGATGAGCACGTGATTTGATGCCGCAGTCTTTTCCATTGGTCCTTCTCTGCTTCTAATTAATGAACCTGGTCCTTCATTAAAGTAACCTCTCTTAGCCTCATCTTCATCTTCATCATCCACGAACAATACTCCATAACCTCTCTTTCAACCTCTCTTTCTCTTCTCTTTCTCAATAGCTCATTCCTTAAAGTCCAGCTCGGACCTCACCATGGTGAATCATACAAGCTCAAGTAGGGAAAGTTGAAGAAGACGAAGAAAGCTTCATCTCCGCCATACAATTGGCCTCCTCCTCTGTCCTCTCAAGCCATCTTCGAGCTCAGAATCTTTGACACCATGGAGCCGACGAAAAAGCAAGTATCTCAATTCCTCATCTTCCCATCTCTCTCTCTTTATTTCTTTGTAAGCGTTTTCAGTTTTTCACAAAAATAAAATAAAAAATAAACACAACTGACCCCCGTTTCTACGATGGACCGGACCAGTTTTATGGTCGGTTCACGGTTCCGTCCAAACCGATTGATCCGGTCCGGTTCTGATAACCATGGTATACAATTGAAAAAATAATTTAGAGTAATTGAATTCGTCAAAAAATAGTTTAGGGTGGTGAGTTTTACTAAAAACAATACCCCCTCTTGTCATAAATATATAAAACTCAGTTAACTTTTTTGAGAAGTTAAAGAAGCTAAATAAATAAATTAATTATATCATATGTTGTGTTTCATTGGATTATATATTAGTTTATAAATGGAACAAACTAGTTTTGAGAAAAAAATTAAAATATAAATACTTTAAAATAGTTTAATTAGCATATTTAATCTTTCCAAAAAAATCAACTAGATCTTTTATATTAGACTGGGTAGTACTTTATAGTGATTAATGGGAAGATGATACTCTCATTGTCATCTTTTTCATTATCTTCTCATAATCTCATCTCCACCCTTAGATAATAAAATGGATGATTTAGATTTAATATTTTATAAATCAAACTTCATTTATTTTTTATGGATTTTAGATATAAATGGTATGTATGTATGTGTGTGTATATATATATATATATATATCATATTTTACGAGTTTAAATTTATTTATGGGAAAATTATGGTGAAGGACCTTGATAAAACAATATTTATTGAAGAAGACCATAAAAATTGTAATTATGTAAAAGGACTAAATATCAAAATATAAAATTCAAAATACTAAATTGTCATCCACGCTTCTCCCTAGCCTTTTCTTTCATTCTTAAGTCAAACAAGCATCTTTTTTTTTTTGGTCAGGTGTCAAACAAGCATCTCACATACCTAGACTTGCGTAAAGGGTCCATATCCAACTGCAACTATATTAAAATTTGTAATTAAATTTGTGAATGGAAAATATTTTTTATCCAAAACCCATTGAAAAGACGAAAGAACAATGAAGTATTTGAACCATTGAATGAAGAATCACTGTAAATGGCGGACCTACACTAGTGTCAATGTGGGCAAGTGAACACACAAACTATATATAATTTAAAAGAAGTCAATGGTAATGTGTGTAGGTGGTGTAGATGGTTAACACTCTAGTCTCTTAATCAATAGGTCGTGGGTTCGAGCCTGCCAAGCCCCTTTCACCCCCTTTTTTTTCTTCCATGCCCTATCTCATCTCGCCTCCACTGCTTTTTCCCCCATTTCCCTGGTTCTCGTTCTCTGCCCTCTCCTCTCCAATCTCATCTCGCCTCCACTGCTTTTTCCCCCATTTCCCTGGTTCTCGTTCTCTGCCCTCTCCTCTCCAATTGAAAAAGTGATCATTTATTTTTGTTTCTATCTTTATTTTTGTTTCTATCTCTAAACCAACTGGTACTTGTGTGTCTACTTGCTGCTGGAGGAACATAAGAGTCTTTGTGCAGAGCTTCTCAGTCTCTTACCGGAAGTTGTCGACTTTGATTTGGAAGAAACCAGACGCCACACTCATTTGGCCCCTTCCCCTTTTCAAGTATGGCCATATTTCTGTGCTACTCTGGATTATGCCCTGTTTCTAATTCGTCTTAGGGTTCTTGAACTGGTTGCAGTTGATTGTTAAATTTACATTTAATCCTGGTTTCTAGCTTGGCATTGAAGTTGAGCCCAATTATGAACACTTCAAATTGGTAGGATTATGAACTTAGGACTGTGGGGTAGGACTAAAGGGATAATATCGATCGAATTTTCTAATAATTCTTTGTTGCCAAAATGAGATCCCCTTTTTAAATCCCAGACAAAGTCGTGATAGCGTTAACCTGAGTTTTCTGGGTCATATTCTTGGTCTCACAAAAAGTACTGTTGAAAAGCAAAAGGCTAAGAAAATATTCATTAATATGTTGCCATTAAAATTAACATGTCAAGTTTTATGCCAATTATTCAAACATCTGCTGATCTATATCGGGGAAAAAAGGGAAACTATCACTTTGGTCAATATTTCATTTTTCTATTTTTTACTTTGAAATTAAAGTATACTTCAATCTGTTTCATGGCTTTACCTGTTTTTTTCATTTTTTGTTGCATTGTCTTGTTCCTCTAGCAATCTCCTAATATCCTTCCATCGTATGTATGATTGCGCTTGTCTTAGAAATGTATCTTATGCCTTTTGGAAACCCTTGGTCCTCTGAAATGTTTCACTTGCTTTAATTTTAGTTTGTGCACTGGAGAATGTTTTAGGTTACTAAATTGTTTATACAGTCTATGATTTAGGTATACACACAACTTATTTTATGTTCCTCCTTCATGATTATGGAAACATCGATTACTTTCTCAACTTTTTTTAATTGTTTAGTTAATCTGATACTCAATTTAATGCATGAATGCTCACTTTTATTTGTTTGTAGCTCTTTGCTGTATATTTTTATCTTATCATGCAATTACATTGATGTCTAACCCTACCTATGTTTGGTTTTGCTCCTAAGTTGAACAATCTACCTTCTTAGCCATAAACTATCCATAGTTTGTTGATTACAAATATTGGGGGCTGCTGTGTTAGTTCACTTATCCATAGTTTGTTGATTACAAATACTGTCTTTTCATCCTTTGGATGTTAATTTATCTTGTTTTGGATTACTTGCTGATTACTTACTAAATTGACATAGAGTGCGAATTGTTTAGTTGCTTTGGAATTGGAAATCATAGCTTCAGTTGCTTAGTGTCCCTGTATGAAAAAAGATACAATCTTATAGGTTTCGATAGAGGAAGAATTGAGATGAACTAGCTCTTATAGGTTGCAACATGTTCCTTAAAAAAAAAAAAAATTCGGGGGCAGACCCCGAATCCCACCACTAATTGTGCACCCACAAATCTAAAATCCTGGGTCCGCCAATTCAATGTTTATTCAAAAAACTGTGCTTCTTAGTCCATTAGCCCTAAGAAGCACTATTGAGAGGAAGATTCATATGATAAGAAAGATTCATATGGCATGGAGCAAGACATTTAAGGAATGCTAGCATTGGGTCTGTTCTATTTTTCAATTTTTTCATTTTTTTATGCATTTGGTCAAGCTCAAGCCTTTTTTGTTTTTTTGGATTTGTTTTTTGGAAAGATTATCCTTGTCTTTGTTTATGTCTTGGACTGGAACAAATTACTATAATTCGTCCACGTCTATAAATCAGTTGACATTTTTCACAAATTTTATGAACGGAGGCCCTTATTTTCATATTTGTTATTCCTTAACTTTTAACTGAATTCCGAATATTTTTATTGGAAGAGAATAGGGTTTCTTGAAATTTTTAACTTCTAATTTTATCCCCATAAAAAAGAATGTTGAAGTTGAAAAACAATATAATCATTCTAATTTTTGTTCCGGAGTCTATAACCTTTTGCTTGAATCAAAATTATTTACTTCTTTTTTTACTTTATCTCCCAGTAGTATATGTATAAAACTATGTCGAATCTTTCCGGAAATATGACCACCTAGAATCTATATTTTCATTATCTAGAATCTTATTTTCATTATAGGAACGAACCTGGAACATATTGTTGGCAAGTGATTCAGTAATTAAACACTCATGATTTTATTTCTATTGCTGTTAAAAAAAGAAAAAGAAAAAAACCTTTCCCATATTAACTAATGTATGTGGAGTGATATTAGAAACCCGCTTTTTTCTCTCTTTTTTCTTTTTCACAAAAATGTATGTAAGTTTCTCATAGAATTCGGATATCAGAAAGATTACTGATGCAGTATTGTAATGTTTATAGAACTAGAATGGGGATTAGAGATAGAGAAGACACGAGAAAAGGGGATTAGAAGAGAGGACACACAAGAAGGAGATTAGAAGAGAAGAGAGTTATCTTGACTCTCACACAACCGTATACTGCATGGTCATGGCAAAAACATGATTGTACAATAGTAGGATGGCTATTTATAGATGATAGCCTCCCTCAAAGTGTTAGTAGGATAATTTACTAATTATCCTACTAATTATGTTTTATTCACTTAGGTCCCTAAAGAAAGTTTACACATAGGTCCCTAAGTACATTACTAGCTATTCTATAACAATGCCCCCCTTAAAACAACCCTTGTCCTCAAGGGTTTGGCAATGGAAATTCTGGAAATTGGTCCTTCAAGCTGAACAATGAAACCCATGTAGCTTCTTCCTCCGGATAACCTTGCCATTGAACTAAAACTTCAGTAATAATCCTTCGTTTCTTTCTACCAACACGCTGTGACAGAATTTGCTGGGGATATAATGAATTTGGAACTGTTGGCCACTCTATTGGCGGATGTCTTTGCCTAACGCTTGGGTCAGGACAGAGTTTCAGCAAAGACACATGGAAGGTAGAGTGAATTCTAGTCTCCGGAGGCAATTCCAGCCTATATGCAACTGGACCAATTCTGTCCAGCACCTTGTAAGGACCAAAAAACGAGGAGCAAGCTTCTGATTGCTTCTAGTTGCAGCTGAAATTTGGCGATAGGGCTGTAATTTCAGAAAAACCCATTGTCCTACCTCAAATTCTCTATCCGAACGTTTCAGGTCAGCCTTTTGCTTCATAGTATTGGCTGATCGATGCAGATGGTACTTTAAAACAGCAACCATTCGTTCCCTTGCTTCAAAACTTCGATCAACTGCTTCAACTATAGCTGACCGGGAGATATAAGGAACATATAGCGAAGGTTTTTGACCATATAGAAGTTCATGAGGAGTAGCTTTAGTGGAGGTATGATAATTAGTGTTATACCACCATTTAGCTAGAGGTAACCATTGGTTCCACTCCTTTGGAACTTCCCAACTCATGCATCTCAAATAAGACTCCAAGCACCGATTGAGAACTTCTGTTTGACCATCACTTTGAGGATGGTAAGCAGAAGAAAGGTTTTGCTGTATCTTGAGTATCTTAAGAAATTCCTTCCAAAAGTTGCTAAGGAAAAGTGGATCCCTATCACTTACAATTTCAGCCGGGGCACCATGTAGTTTATAAACCTGATCCAAAAACACTTGTGCCAAAGTAGAGGCTGAATAAGGATGAGAAAGTGAGATAAAATGGGCATATTTAGTCATGCGATCAACAATAACCCATATCACTTCCTTACCCCCTGATTTAGGCAACCATTCGATAAAGTCCATAGAGATACTTTCCCATACTTTACTTGGAATAGGGAGAGGTTGCAACAACCCAGGCGTCGCAATGGTTTCATATTTACATCTTGCACACGTGTCACAACCCTTGACAAAATCCTCAACATCCCTATGGAGATGTTTCCACCAAAATAAACCTTTTACCTTGTAATAGGTACCTTGAATACCTGAATGGCCTCCTTGAGGGCTAGAGTGAAGCCATTCCAACAGTTTCTGTTTCAGATCAGCAACATTGCCCACTACCAGACGGTTATTCTTCCTTAGAAAGTTACCATCCCAAGAATACCTTTGAAATTCACCATGTTTCTCTTTTATTGTAGCTTGGAGAGCTTTAATTTCAGGATCTATCTCCCAACTGTTCTGAATTTCTGTGAGTAACTCAGGTGAAGTTGTATCCAAAGAAATCTGCAAAATTTGGGAACCATGTAATCTGGATAATGCATCAGCCACCGAATTATCATTTCCCTTCTTGTATTGAATCTCATAGTTATATCCTAAGAGTTTGGCTATCCAATACATTTGAAATGGTGTCTTTAATTTCTGCCCCAACAGATATTTGAGACTTTGCTGATCCGTTCGAATGATGAAATTACCACGTTCCAAATATTGATGCCAATATTCCACCGCTTGTACTACCGCCAATAATTCTTTTTCATAGATAGAAAGGCTTACATGTTTAGGAGCGAGAGCCTTACTGAAATAGGCTAATGGCTGACCTTGTTGCATCAATACAGCACCTATTCCTCCTCCACAAGCATCCGTTTCAACCACAAAGTCCTTGGAGAAGTCTGGTAATGCCAAAACAGGTGCTGAAATCAGATCTGATTGCAACTTCTTAAATGCCGTAGCTGCTGTTTCAGACCATTTAAAAGCGTCTTTCCGTAATAATAGAGTAAGAGGCTTTGCTATTGAACCATACCCTTGAATAAACCGTCGATAATACCCAGCCAATCCAAGGAAAGCTCTCAACTGCCTTACTGTTTTTGGTTCAGGCCAATCAGCAACTGCCTGGACCTTTTTGGGATCAGTAGCTACCTTACCTTCACTGATTATGTGGCCCAAATACTCCACACTACTGGCAGCAAAGGTGCACTTGCTCTTTTTGACAAAGTAGTGATTATGTTGCAGAATTCTCAACACTTTTTCAAGGTGGTGAGCATGTTCCTGTATGGAGTCACTGTATATAAGTATGTCGTCAAAGAATACCAGGACAAACTTCCTTAAAAAAGGTCTAAAAATATCATTCATGGCTCCTTGAAATGTGGCTGGAGCATTAGTTAATCCAAATGGCATCACTAGCCACTCAAAATGCCCCGAATGAGTTTTAAAGGCAGTCTTATAGCAATCATCAGGCTGCATTCTAATTTGATGGTAACCAGCTCTCAAATCCAGCTTTGTAAACCATCTAGCATCATGTAGTTCATCCAGTAGATCTTCTACTAACGGAATGGGATACTGATTTTTTATTGTTTTCTTATTCAACTCGCGAAAATCAATACACATTCGCCAAGTTCCATCCTTTTTCTTCACTAGAACAATAGGGGCTGAAAAGGGTGATGAACTTTCCTGGATAAACCCTGTTTGAAGCAAATCAGCAACTTGCTTCTCAATGACATCCTTCTGAGCAGCTGAATATCGATATGGCTTCAAGCTTATAGGATTTGTACCGTCTTGAAGCACAATAGGGTGATTATGGCCTGCCCTTAGTGGAGGTAGGCTTTGAGGTTCATCAAATAAACCCTGAAATCTCTCTAATGACCTCTGAATCTCAACTGGCAGGTCTAGAATAATTGGATTTTCTGTCAAATCAGTCCTACTTTTTTTTGGTAAGGGTTGCAGCATTTGAACTAGATATATTTGTGATTCAATCTGCTGATTAAACTCCAATTTGGAGGAAGGAACCACCTGCAAAGAATTCGTAGGACTTGCTCGTAATTCACTCAACTTACCCTTGTACCAAAACTGCATGGATAGCTTCTCATAGTCCCACCAGGCGTTCTTGATCGTCTTTAACCATGTCAGCCCTAATACAATATGAAATGTATTTAATTTGATGATCCGAAGGTCACATTCTAAATCCAAACCTTGCATTTTCCACCGGAAGCCATGCCACACACAAAAACCTCCAAACTCTTCCCCCTATCTGAACCGCAGCCATAGGAGTGGCTGGTGCCTTCCATCCCAATCTGACCGCTAAATTGTAATCCATAAAATCATGGGTACTACCATTGTCAATCAAAATTTGAATGACTCTCTTGCCCACACTTCCTTGAATACGCATTGAATCACAAGTGTCGACCCCATGGATGGCATGTAACGAAATCAAAGGGCATAATCATCCTCTACGTCAGTTTCTGGGATCAGCCTCTTCACTGTTGCTATTTTCTTCAATCAGATCTGGGCCAATGTAACGTAACTGTAATTTTTGCCTTTGAGGACACTTGTGCTCACGGGAAAAAGGAGCATGACAAGAGAAACACAGGTTTTTCACTCGTGTTCCAATTCCTCTTCGGGGTCGAGCTTTGAACGACCTATTTGGAGTTTTAGGTACAAGAGCCGCGTCTTGGATGCATTACCGACAGATTTTTCGGCCTGTGGCGGTTTATTGGTCAGCAACGCCGAACGATATGTAGTGGAGGAGGGAGCCCCTAGGCGTGTCGATGAAGACCATGAGGTTGGGCCCTTCTCTCGGTTTTTCAGCGGCTACCGTTTTATTTAAACTGTTCACGATTAACTCTTGCATTTTTGCCAACCGTCTTGCCTCGGTTAGTGTCCTAGGGGTAAACATCTGAACCGGACCAGCCAATTCTGGTTTAAGCGCTGAGACATATGCACCTACCAAATAATCTTCAGCAATATCTAATTTGGCAGCAATGAAATCGAATTCTGCATTGTAATCAACCAAGGATCCTGTTTGCCTCAAATGGGTGAGATCACTCATGGGATTTTCAAATGCTGGACCAAAATTATCTTGCAAAAGGACTGTATAGTCATCCCAAGAAGGCATTCGATTGCGGAGTCTCCTTTCAAGAGCCCGGTGCCATTGAAAAGTCTTGTCATCTAGGTTAAGAGAAGCCATTTTTACCTTGCTTTCTTCTGGTGTGTCATCTAACTCAAAGAAACGCTCACATTTGAGCAGCCAAGTCAGGATATCATCACCGGAATATTTAGGGAATTCCATCTTTGTAAATTGGGTCGGTTTATGGTACTGTGGTTGTCCTTGCCGACGTTCTTGGTGCCTATCATGATTTCTTGGGCCATCCTGTCCAGCTGTACGCAATTCTTGCATTTCACGTTGCAAATTGGTCATACCAGTATTAAATCCTGCCAACAGCCCTTGTAATGTGTTGTCCATTGTTTGCATGTTGTTGTCTAATGTTTGTATCTGCTGCTCCATAGTCTGAAACCTTGCTTCTGCCATTCTTGTTCTTTCTTGAAGCCTTGTTTCAACCATGCAAAAGAGAATAGACGAGGAAAGACATTCCAGTCGACCCAAGCCCAAGTTCTTGTGATGCCAAGAATTAATCCCAGGTACTGAAATTAGAAGTGACGCACCGGACGGACCCAGAACTTCAATGAATCGGAACCAAACGAAAAAACAGAGCACGCTGGAACCAGAACTTGACAACGCACGTGCACCTATTCAAAGTTTAGAAATTTGCCGACAATTCACTTACGATTCCACCGACCAGGCACTTGGATTATGCCGACAATTGAATTACCCGACAATTGAATTACAAGTCCACCGAAAATGACACCCACGACGCGTCACGACCCGAGGACCTTGAAAATCCAGAACCAAACGAGAACAGAGCAGGGCCGTCGGAAACAGAGGTACTTTGTTTGAGGGTAAAGATCACGTCTTGATGGCTTTTCTTGAGGAACCTGTGATGATTTTCAGATGACCCAATGCGTATTGCCTTGAGACGGATGAACCCAGAATGCTTTTTCTTGCGTATTTTTTTTTTTTTTGTACAGAACAGAAACAGATCAGAAGTCGCGGAGTAGAAACAGCCAAGGACTGAAGGCTCTGATACCACTGATGCAGTATTGTAATGTTTATAGAACTAGAATGGGGATTAGAGATAGAGAAGACACAGAAAAGGGATTAGAAGAGAGGACACACAAGAAGGAGATTAGAAGAGAAGAGAGTTATCTTGACTCTCACACAACTGTATACTGCATGGTCATGGCAAAAACATGATTGTACAATAGTAGGATGGCTATTTATAGATGATAGCCTCCCTCAAAGTGTTAGTAGGATAATTTACTAATTATCCTACTAATTATGTTTTATTCACTTAGGTCCCTAAAGAAAGTTTACACATAGGTCCCTAAGTACATTACTAGCTATTCTATAACAATTACCATATATAACATAAAATTTCTCTGCCGATTCTATCTAATCAAGCCTCTCGATCTGTCATTATACCTCAGGAAGTAGAAAGAATTACAATCCCCATCCCTCCTAAAATTCTAGGAATTCGTTGATAATTAGAATAGATTCGTAGACCAGGTCTTAAATGTCTATTGGCAAAAGCATATAGCTAGCATTCCTTAAATGTCTTACTCCATGCCATATGAATCTTCCTCTCAATAGTGCTTCTTAGGGCTAATGGACTATCCAGTGCATTGGGTCTGCCATTCATTGCAGTACAGCTGTTTCGTGAGGGCGCTAAGCACAGTTTTTTGAATAAACATTGAATTACAATGATTCTTTTTTAGATTTAGAATTCTAAACTGGATAGGATAGATGGATGGATATATGTTTCCATTCATATACTCTAAACCCTTGATTTGGTAACCATATTTAACACCATTAATTAATAGAGGAAATAGGAGTTTTAAAGTTCTATTCTATAAAGACCATCGCTAAAAGGAAACTACAAAACTTTGAATTGACTAAAATTATAGGAATCCTATATATTTTCCAAAAAAATATCCCAAATTTTTTATGGAATTTGGTATTACTCACTAATTGTGAAACTTATTTATATTTCTTTAAAAAAAAAAAAACTCATGATATAGGCTCGATTATGAATAATTTTGTGTCTAAAAAATTTATATCCATGTTGATTGATTGATTTTAAAATAATAAAAATGGCAAGTTAAAATAAAAAGGTAAGAAAAGAGATTTTTTTCCCCTTTAAAAAGTAATGAAACACTGCGTTTCAACCATAATACCTAATCCCATTCCCTTCTGGTGCACTGGAAGGCACAGGACAACAGATGGAGAAAGCAGAGAGAACAGGGTGACAAGGAAATGGGAAAAGGGAAGTGCTGACAGAGGAACTGAGAAGGCGAGAAAGGGAGGAGTTCAAGAGAAGGGATTGTGCGTGATAAAGCCTTTGAGAGAACCAGAGAGAGCCAGTAATAAAGCCAGCGATGGAGGAAGAGTGTTAATTTCAATTCAAGTAGCTATGGAAATTTTAGAATCTGCAGCTCCAGTGTCAGAAGAATGTGAGCTATCAATTCCAAGGGGTGGGCCCATATATGTTCCAAATCTTGTTGGTCCCTGCACTAGGGTTGCTGAGTTTGAGAATTCTGTCATCTGTGAACTTCAGGTATGAATCTTCCATTAATCCTTGATGTTTCTATTGCCAAAAATAGTGGGACAGGTTCTTGTTTCTGCCCCCTCGCTTACGCTAAAAGTTTACTGTTTGGTTTGTTTGGCAGAATCTAGAGGCAGAGTTGCATCAAGATGCTTTTGACCTTTGTGATGATGATATCTCGTGGGTACTCCTCATGTGCTTTTTTGGTGTGCTTTTCCAATTCTAATATGTTTTTTCCTCTTTAGAGGCACTGATTTATGCCGTTTTAGAGTTGATGAGCTTACAGTATATACGGAAGAGGAACTAATGAATATGGCTTTGAAGAAAGCATTTGAGGTATGGTCAGCAATTCTTTTTATAGCTCTCTGTGTAACCGTCCCATAACTTATTCTTGTGCTATTTCAGGTTACGGAGAACAATGAAAATCATCCTCCAACTTTGGACCAATCTAATGCAGGGTGAGTTTTTTTGTTTGGATATGTTTATTTTTGGCTTTATGTGGAGAAAATTTGGCACCTTCGTAATATGATCATCCATTTTTGTGCATATTTGCAAGGCATCTCAATTGTTTGTTACTTTTTCTTTTTGATACATCTATTGTATTTTACTTTAGTATTATTGCTTTTGACAACTTCAATGGAAGAAAGGGAAAAATTCTCACTATTGTATTTAAGTGTTTTGCTTGTCTAATTTCTGGTCTCTCTTTCTCTTCCTGAAACTTCTTTCAGGTATCATTCTAATTTATGTGTTAGTGAACTTCATAAACTGGTTACAATTTTCATCTTGGATCACAGGGCAGAGGTCATCTTTTTGGAACACCTGATCCTGTCAAAACAATTCTCTAACTGATGGATGTACCAAAAAGTAGTAAATAAGCATCATATTGATTTCAAACATGCGTTTGAGGGGAACCATATGAGTTGTTGTGTCAGAAATTTGGAATGTAGTATATTTTCTTTCCTTGTTTGTTATGCCATTATATTCTTGCTTTGTCATGACGGAATCTTATTTTGTTCTGTTAGATGTCGTGTGTGGGCCATATTGAGGCTTCAGTCTAGTTGTGATAAATGCACCATGTGATTGTGAGTGATGTTATGGTCTTGCAAGTTCCAATGCTTATGAACACATTGTTTTGAACATATTGTCCTTCAGGATAGTAGATGACCACAAAACATCAAGCAAAGATCATGCTTCCTCAAATACAAATATCTGTGGTACAGGATCAGATGCTCCTACATCATTTGAGCCATCAAATCGATCATCTGAAACTAAAATCAACAGAGTTATGACGGGAAAGATCTCAAGGAGAAAAAGAAAAGGCACAAAGGCAGTATGTATTCAAGTATGTTGATTTTCTAAAAACATGCATGATACCTGGTTAATTTTTGCAGCTCATGGCATCTAACTCTAATCAGTGTAAAAGAAGCAGAAGTTGATTTGATTGTTCATGCTGTCTAATGTCTTTTGTTAATGAAAACTATTTGCCTGAATATATATGATATGGTTTTAACCATAGAATTGAGAATTAGACATAGGAAAGAGACAGAATAGGCAGAATAGAAGAAGAAGATGAAGAAAGAGAGATTCTGTATAATCTCTACAAGTTCTGTATTAATGCACAAATCTGATCAGTTGATACAAAATGGAGGCGTAGGCTATTTATAACACAATAGCCCTCCTCAAGACTCTTCCTAACGGCTAGTTTAGGATTAGTGACTAATGAACATACTAACTATCTAGTTTTCAAATAGGTCCCTAGTTCCATCTTACATTTAGGTTCCTAAATACAGGATTATATGTTCCATATCAGTGCCCCTCCTCTTGAAACAACCCTTGTCTTCAAGGGTGGTTGACAACAACAAAACATACAAACTCGAATCACAAAATAGAGACTATGAAATTATGAAAAACTTCTTGACAGTGTAGAATAGATTGTACTTGCTGCGTTTTCCACATGTAGCGGAACCCCAAATATTATCCACTGTATATTGGCGAAAACCAGAACCAAGAAGCATCTTGACTAACTCCCCTTTGAACCAAACAAAAATCAGAATTCTTGTAGGAGAACATAGAAGGCTCAGGACCCATTCTTGCAACAGCCCTTCACTAGAGCTACCCCTAGGAAATATGTAACCCAAATGCAAAGTCATGGGCCTCCTTTCTTGGCTGCCAACTTCAAAGCCCATAGAAATTAGTAAACCCATTGTACCATTAAGATTCTGTTGCTTTTGAAAGAGAGTGCCATCCAACTGTAACCGTTCAACATTCTTCTGCCCTTCCAAGAATATGCAAGCTAGCAAGCTTGTTGTAACCCTTTATTTGCAGCAGGTTGAACAGTGCTGAAACTGGAGAAAAAATGACTCTACATGGCACTAGTTGGAACCTGCTAACATGCGATGTGTTGTTCACAATCTCACACTTGTCCATATGGTACAAAACAGCCCTAAAACTTGATGCAAGGTCCTTGGGTTTGACCAAATTTTCACTTCTGTCCTTGATTAACATGGGCCCACTTTCTGCAATCACCCACTTTGTACTCATCCATGTCTCTGGTACTTGAATTCCCACTTTAATCCCATACGGAGAGAACCCCAAGCCATTCAAGACGGTCTTTGCATCTCCATTCTCCTCTGTTGTGTGCGATAATGATTGTCTTGACCTTAGGAGGTGCAGTTGCACAGTTTTGGCATCGCTATCACTCTCGGGTTCGTGTGTAGAAACAAGGGCTTCAAGAATTTCGTTTGTTCTTTGATAGAAGTTCCCATATTAGAAAAACATTCCTGGGGCTTTAAGAAGGACAAGAGCTTCTTTGCTTGTTTTCATATTTCTGCTGCACAAAGAAGGGTTCTTGTGCCTTTGGGTGCACTTCTTGAGTCTCATTCTTTTTGTTGAATTTAGAGGGATAAAACATACTCTATTCATCTGTGAATAAAAGAGAGTACATATAGGTCTTTATATAGGCAAACCTAGAGCTAACTCTAGAATCTAATTTAATCTAATCAATCAAAATAAATCAAATCAAAATAATTAAGATATAATACCCTAAGATGTAATATATCTATATCTAATCCTAATATATAATAAATATCAAACTTAATTATAAGATAATGATTAATCTAAATAATCCATAATATTCTAACACTTCCCCTCAAGCTGGAGAGTATATGTTGATCATTCTTAGCTTGCCTTGAAATCCTTCAAACTCCATTCCACCTAGTGTTTTAGTCTAGATATCTGCAATCTGGTCTGCAGATCGAGTCATAATGCCTGCTTCAATCTTCAAAATCCTTAGGCTTGTACTTCTTGAGTCTCATAGGCCCATTTATTTTTGTCTAGGCTTGTACTCCTTTTTGAGTCGCAGAGGCCCCATATTTTTGTCTGGGCTTGTACTCCTTTTTGAGTCTCAGAGGCCCTTTATTTTTTATTTTTTGGCTTGGGCTTGTATTCCTTTTTTGAGTCTCAGAAGCCCCGTATTTTTGTTTGGGCTTGTACTCATTTTAGAGTCTTAGAGGTCCCATATTTTTGTTTGGGCTTGTACTCATTTTTGAGTCTCAGAGGTCTCATATTTTCTTTGGTTTGGTTGTTCTGACGATGAAGAGTCTTGAGATTGAGAATTTGTACCGGTCATAAAAGCAGTGGGAGTCATTCTAGTTGGATTTTCAAGAATTGATCCGAACATAGGAGGAAATTGAGAGGGATCCATGGCACTGGAAAAAATTGTCACCGGAGATCACTATTCGCAACGGCGTGTGGGTGCCACGCGCAAGCAAGGTGGTGGTGCGTGGTGGTCACGCACCGAGCAGATTGCGGTCGCTCTTCCGGGTTTTGCCGATCAACACGCACTAATGTCGTCTATGGTGGCGGTGTAGTTCCACGTGCGCCGACTTGGGGACATAAAAAAGGAAAGAGAGGGATGGGGCTTCTCTCGCTTTTGGCATAGCGGGCCCCCAGCGGGAGGTCTGCATGACGGGCGACACATCTGAAAGTCGCCTTTCTACTGTTTTGTGCTCTCCATCGCTTGTGTTTCCCCCTGTCTATGATCTTGTCCTTCCTTTCCGTCACTATGATTTTCGACACAGTACACAATAGGTATAGTGGGATGGTCATTGTTTTGACGATCATAGTGATCAGACTCACTGTGCCGGACAGAAGCGAGTTGCATTTTGTTGCCTCTATGCCTTCAAATATAAGGCCCTATTTCTGATACCATGTTGAATTCAGAGGAATAAAACATGCTCTATTCATCTGTGAATAAAAGAGAGTACATATGGGTCTTTATATAGGGAAACATAGAGCTAACTCTAGAATCTAATTTAATCTAATCAATCAAATCGAAATAATTAAGATATAATACCCTAATATGTAATATATCTATATCTAATCCTAAGATATAATAAATATCAAACTTAATGATACGATAATGATTAATCTAAATAATCCATAATCTTCTAACACTTTTCTGGACAAGCAAAAACTTGCACTTCTTGTGGAGTCTTTTGAGAACAACCACCGTCTTCTTTATCTTTCAAGACTCTTCTTGCCTTCTCTAAGCGCCACTACAGAAATATTTTGTCCGCTCTAGTGATAGAACTAGCCTCACACATCGTTCTTGGTTGAAAGAGTTCGACTCAGTCACGGATTTCGTGTTTCAATCCACCCACATATGCTACAACACGGTACTCTTCTGGCATCTGGAGCGGGAATCTTGTGACAGCATCATCAAAAAGTTCATTATAGTCCTTTGCACTGCCAAGCTGTCAAAGCCACCGCTGATCACTGTTATTGGCCTTAGTTGCCTAAACTAGTGCCCTTAATTCATCCCTGAAGCCCCAAATGGTATCTTGTAATTCATCTACTTTGTGATGTTTCTGCAATTGTTCTTTTATAGCCAAGATCCTATCTTCCATAGTTCTTGCTAATCTTGAAGGGGTTTAGACCATTCACCAACTGTTTGAGGAGAAAGAAAAAGAAACAAAATAAGGGAAGATATAGAGACAGCCAAGGAAAGACTGCTTTGATACCATTGATATGGTTTTAACCATAGAATTGAGAATTAGAGATAGGAAAGAGACAGAATAGGCAGAATAGATGAAGAAAGAGAGATTCTATATAATCTCTACAAGTTCTGTATTAATGCACAATCCTGATCAATTGATACAAAATGGAGGAGTAGGCTATTTTATAATACTATAGCCCTCCTCAAGTCTCTTCCTAACGGCTAGTTTAGGATTAGTGACTAATTAACATACTAACGATCTAGTTTACAAATAGGTCCAGAGTTCCATCTTATATTTAGGTCCCTAAATACTGGATTATATGTTCCATATCAATATACCTACTAGAACATTCAGTACTAGTTTAATTTTTCTATATTCATTCCCTCCCATGAGGATGTCTAATCTTTTCTCAGCTCGCTGCAAAGAAAAACATAATGGAGATTGTTGAGCTTATGATCTTAAGGATATGTAGTTTAAGTGTGCCCGTAGCCCCATATTAGTATTCATATTTGTTTCCATCTGCAATGTGATTAAATTTGCAGATAGGTTGAGAAGGTAGGCTGAACAGTTAGAAACTGGTTTTGCATATCTACTCTGGAAGTATAAGTGTGCCTTCTTTTTTCTTTTCTTTTTTTTAATGGCCAACAAATGTTGAATTTTCCCCCCTTTACAGAATATTCCTGAAGCATTACGTAATACAGATTTCTTTTTTCCTTGTAATGAATAGGCATTTGTTTTTGTTGAATATTTTTTTGTATGTCTTATATCTTACAATTGACCGATTTCCAGGGTTGCTGTACACAAAAGGTGGATGAAGTTGTAAAAATCAAACAAAAGCAAGAAGAGGACAAAGTGGCAGTCAGGCTTCATTCATTCAAGTATGTTTTACAAATATGTATGTGTGATTCTTTCCATTTCCCTATTAAGTTCTGACTTTCTCTTGTCTCTTGGCTAGTCCTGCTTGCAAGATCAATCAATCTTCCCTCAAATCAGCTAGAACTGAGTTGATGAGATCCCTTAGGTCTACAAGTTCTTCCAAAAAGGTTAGTTTGAGATTCTTCACTCATTATCTGCTGTACTTGAAATTGTTTTCATTATATATATATAACACATTCTGTATACCTTTATCATGTTTTCACATTTTTTAATGTCATAGCCTTGCAATATGGATCATAATTACTCATATGAGGGCTGAGGCTGTTACCTGATACTATCATTTATCATTTATCCTTTATTTTCAATTGAAATTAAATCTACAAGATGGAAATCGAATGAGAAGTAGAATCACCAATACTAACTATTAAAATTTGCAATTTGACTTTGTAAAATAATGAACATTGGAACTTCTATTTTCATTTGATGTGTTATTTTTTAATCCTTTTCATTTACCTATGATTGTGTAAAGAAAAGGTGAAAAAATCAGAGGAAAAAGAATGCAAAACTGGAGAAAGGCAATCAGTATGTCAGACCAGGTCTGATCACTGTGTTTTATTTCTCCTTTGTGCCAATACATCCTAGAGTATATAGGATGACTAACTGCTAATCACCCTCTCTTAAATATAAGATTCTAATCAGATAGAAACAAAAGATTATAATATATCTGTTATTATTGAGAACAGAATAATACAAAATTACACCCAATAGAGGAGTAGCCAAGGTCATGTTATCTTAGGCTTCTCCGGGATGTCATTTGAAATCCTCTCATCTGAGGATTCTAGTCTCATGCCATATTTGTGCCTTTCTTTTATGCGCATTTGGAGGAGAGGGGGCTGGGGTCTTAAATTGACTCTGGTTTTCTTTTTCTTAAAGTAACTTCTGCTGCTGCTAGACTTGTTCTTGTCTCTGTTGGATTAAACATTAAACATGTATTTAAATTCTATGATTTTATCTTGGAGAAGATGAGTCTACGACCAACTGTAAAATTTTCCAAAGTTGAAATCATTCGTTTGTGATGGTAAAATTGTGATTCCAAGATGACAACCATGCTGTTATTGTCTGCTGAACTCTGATGTTATCTTGTCATCATTTCATTAAATGACTTCACATGGATTTTCAGAATTTTCTTAATTTATTTCAACGGGCTCTTATAAACATTTGAGCTATTATGGAAATATAGTGCTTCCCCAATCTTTCATATTATTATTTATATTTATTCCTACTCTTCGGTCATGTTTAATTATTGACAGGTTAAGTCAGTAGGTCTTCAAGAACACATGCCTGTGCCATATCCTGAAGTTGTACTAACTGTGGAGGTTTACCATAATGTTCGAAAGTGTGTAAAGGTATTTTAATGCACATTTTTTTATGTCAATGAGGGTGATTTATCTAACATGTAAGGAATATCTTGCGTTACTAATGATAAGCGTTGTCTTTTTAATTAGACCCAAGAATTATTGCTTCTTGGAGGACAGACTTTAACTGCCTTAAGGGACAAGATCTTTTGCTCAATGAATCAAGTGATAGAAAAAGCTGGACAGCATGATCCTTGTGGTTATTTTCTCATTGAAGTAAGAACTAGTACTTATTCTTATTATCAGGGGATTATTTAACTTATTTTTAGTTTAATGTGACTGAAAGCCATTTCTCTGTAGGATGTATTCTACGTTGATATGAGGGATCCTTCTGCTATTGACTATACTATACCTATATTTGATTGGCTTAGAAACTCGAAGGAAGAAGCACAAAAAAAATGGGAGTGTATAATAATTGGGGAGTTAAAACAGAAACAAAAAGAAATCATGGGTGAAGCATCGGTCCCACACTTGCCTCACTTAACATCTGTTGACATGCAGAAGATACGTGTTTGTGACATAAGATTCCGACTTGGCGCTGGATTCCTTTACTGTCATCAGGTATTTTTCTAGCTTTATGTTTTTCATGTTTTAATCTCATGAAGGACATAGAGCACGCATCAACATGCCTTGCTCAAAAATAAGTTTCTTTTTATTCTAAATTTATATCTAATTATATTATAATTTTTATTAGCATTATGTAGTTATGTTCATTAATACTCCCTCCAATATTAAAACCTATTTACCAAATTTGATTAGATTAGGGAAGTTATTAAATAGTTAATATGACATATATTTTATAAAACACTCTAGTTATCTTCCTTAATTCCCTTCTCCTTAATTATGGTTGAGTGAGCATCAATAGGAGTAAATTAGGAAGACTGGAAAATATGGAAAATAGGTCTTATATTTAGGACCAATATCAACTCCCCAAATAGGTCCTATATTAAGGACCGGAGGGAGTTAATATATATATCTAACAATTTTTCATGTTTAACAAAAATAATATGGGGAAATTTATCCCCCCTTTGGCCAAAGTGTAGAGGAATTTCTTTAATGTGAGGTTGGGAGGACATTCTATAAGCATTGACAAGATTTGTTGTCCTATGGATATAAAATAGATGTATTATTTAGAAAAGAGACGCTCTTTTATGTGCTAATTCAGTCCCAACTAAGATATTGATTTATGAAGTCACGTTCTTTAATGTCTCAACCTATATTGATTATCACTTGCTTCTATATGATATAAATCTTTTATGTTCCATGCACTTATGGGGCGTTTGATGAGTGAGGGAAAAAATTCTCTTTCTCTTGTCAAAGAAAACCAAACATGTAAATACATTTGTTGGATACATGTTATTTTTATTTACTAATAAAAAATATTTTTGCTTATTTTTATCTTCTCATATACTAAATCACTTTTTCTTTTTATTCTTGCAAATCAAACAGGCTTTTAGTTTGGCAAGAAAGCATGGTAATTTGTTTATTTGCCTGTAAAACTGCAGGGAGACTGCACTCACACACTAGTAATACGAGATATGAGGTTGATTCATCCTGACGATGTGCACAATCGAGCTGCTTATCCAATAGTTACTTTCCAACTAAAGTTCCGTTCTCAGAAATGTAGTGTTTGTAAGATTTTCAGAGCTACAAAGGTCACTGTGGATGATAAATGGACGCCAGAAAATCCTTGCTACTTTTGTGATGAATGCTTCTCTCTTCTTCACATAGCAGAGGATGGCTATCGTCAATATGCAGAATTTCATGAGTATGATTATCCTCATGATTAGCTGCCCTCTGCCCTGAACACCACACAACGTTTAACTCATCAATTGCTGCATGGGGTATCATCAACATTGCTTGGAATTTTTATTTGATTACAGCATTTGATGGTAAGCTATAAGAGTTCCAGTCATCTGTTTTGCATTTCGCAAGAGTTGATGAAATGATTTGTTTTGGCTTGCTCAATCTGAAGCATTTATTCAGGGGAGAATTACTATCAGGTGCCAAGTAAGGGATTCAATTACCAAAAAATTGCAAGTGGGGCAAGTTGTCCATTAGCTAGAAGCAAGTGGATTGCTAGTTGTTAGGAGCAAGTTGCCTAGTCTTGCAAATGGTTACTTTTGTAGCAAGTTGGTTGCAAAGTTGTTTCCTTGCTAGCCTATGAGTGCTCATCTTTTGTAAACACACACTTGAATGAACTAGAATATTAGGGATTAGTTGCTCTCTCCCTCTCTATACATCATGTCTCCTTTCCCTCACAAATTCTGAAACAGTTTCTTTTCTCGCTCCCTCTCCCCTATTCTGTTTTCCCTCTCCCCTCTCCCCTCTCCCCTGTTTCTGTCTTTCTCTTTCCATTCTCTGTTTTTCTCTTCCCTTCCTTAAATCAAATCTGTTTGTGTGATATTTGGTGTGTGAGTGAGTTTTACAAGACTGGTATTGCAAAACAAGAAAGTCATGCTACTCCATAAACACGTGGATCCTTGTTACTGAGGTTTTTGTTCCGTTTATATGAGAGGATTTTTGTAGGGATGGCCAGTTCTTATTTATAAGAGATATCAATAGTTTGTCTGAAACTTTCTGTATCGTTTTTCATTTTTGCTTCCATTAATTGCTGCTTAGTATCTCTGCTTCAATTATTGATTAGTTCTTTTCTCTCACTCTCCATAAGTGTGTTTTTGGAAATAAGTTGCATTTTTTACATACTTGTATCTTTGGTCTTTAACCCTTTTATAATAAACTTTTTGATTTATGTAATTTGGTTAGTTTCTCTAATTCTCCTGAATCTTCACTTGATGGACGATTTTGAGTTGTAAAGGAATGAACATTGGACACCAGAGGTTTCTCTGTCCTTGTAAAAACAGCCATGCAAATAAATTTGTTGCTTTGTCTTTGAAGGTGTTATTTTGTCTCAGTACATTTGTTTCTTCTTGCTTTATAAATGTTTACTATTGTCACTATACATAGGTGACTCCCCTGTGAATCCAACCACGTCTCATTAGTTGACTGCATCTCTTTCGGCCCTTTGATCATAAAATGACATGAGCAACATAACACTGCCTCGGAAATTATTTAAGTACTGTACCACGGAAATTATTTGAAAAGTATAAACAAAAAACTTTAAATCAGAGGTGTCTAGATATAATTTGGACTATCTCAATCTCTTCATTACAACTGGGGCATGATTTCCAGTTGTGAGACGATAGAGGTCAAGTTTGAGGAGCTTGGGTTCTAGTACAAACCGTTTAGAATTGGCTTCCTAAATAGCTCCAAGGTGTAAATAGATGAGGTGATGGAAAATATAAGATGAATAATGAAAGAAAAGGAAAGAAAAAAAAAAAAAAAGCATGAGAAACCAAAGGGGGTTTCCATTAACGATGGCCAACTCAAAGCAACTCACAGGCAAGGGCAGATGAAGAGAAACAAAGAAGGAAGGAAGATACATCGGTAAGGGAAAAAAACAAAAAGAAAAATGCATACATGAAATGAAAAAGGGAGAAGTGATAATTTTTTTAAAAAAATCAAAGTGATTTCTTACATAACAAAACGTTAATAAATATCCGGCCTCTCACCCACACATCACACGGGTTTGGGCTAGTTGTTTGTTAATTTGTCAGGTAGGTAGGTGTGTAATGAATATATTGTTTATTAATTTATCCTGTGGGTGGGTGGGTAATGAATATGTTGTGTATTAATTTATTGAGTGCATGAATATATTGTTTATTAATTTATTGGGTTGGTGGGTGAGTAATGAATATATTGTTTATTAATTTGTCGGGTGATGTGTGTGGGTGGTGAATATATTGTTTATTAATTTATCTATGAGAAACCAGAGTTTATTAAAATGACAGGCTCAAAATAATAAAGGTAGATACATCTCTTAGTGAGGATTGAAACCTTAATTTGTTATATTAGAAGGGATCAGCTCTTTTTGCTAAACCCAACCCACATTAGTTAGTGGACTATTGTTAAAAAAGGTTAGAAATAAGTAAATATTTAGCTCCCAATTTAAGTTCTGTTGCCATGTGAAAAACTTGCTAATAAACAGTAAGTAAATGTTATTTGAGTCGAAGTCATTAATTCTTGCCCTCAACTCATTTTTTAAGGAAAATGCAAAATGATAATAACGAAAGCAATTAAAGAGTATTATAAGAAGTTGGACAAAGAGTAAATCTAAATGAATTGAAAAAGAGGGAGGGGAGCTAAGAAAGAAAAGAACATTAGAAAAAGATCTAAGCATAATATTGATATCATCATAGACAACATTGTGTTGGTCACAAGCAATGCTTTGGATGCTTATACTCATCATGTTGGATCTGAAGGACTCCACCGTTTCTGGTGGTGGAGGTTGGATCGAAACTCATGGTGGGATGGAGGAAGGAAGGACCAGGGATGGAGGAGGGAGGGAGAGACGGATGAAGGAGAGAGAGGGGGATGATGTGTCATGATGAGGTGGAGAATGAGAATATATGTGGTTGCCCTCAGTCAAAATTAACAGTCAACACTAGAGGAGTTAAAAGAGGAGCGATATTGCTACGTTTTAGGGCTTCTAGAGCAACTTTAAGATAAAATAAACTTTCAAGACAATATTACTCTGGGCTTACACTTCTGAGGCAGATTTGCTACTTATATAATAATTAGAAAAGGATCTTGTATAATGCATTGAAAATAGAATATTAAATATATACAAATAATTTATATAAAAAATACAAATAATATGAAGATTAGGGATAAGATATTGTCATTACTAAAAAGTAGAGTTGGTAAATCGAGGGCTCAAGTCGGGCGGCACTGCTGTTTAAGCCTCGATAGAGGCTCGGGAACTTAATCGTCTTGGCTGTGAGGCCCATTTAACTGTAGTTTTTTTTGTTGTTGGAAAAAAGTAATTACTTAGACTTCCACCTAATAGATGTGTTTATTTGTAATTACTTAGATTTTTTTAGTTTAAACTATAACCCTTTTTTATGTTTATTATTATTCGTATTAAAAGACATAATTAGGTATTATAAATTTTAAAGAAGAGATGTTTTCATATTAAATAAACACATACTTTGGTATTACAATATTATATGAGTAATAAATTATAAATATATTTTGTGTAAAATAAGTATAATTATTTTTACCTGTTAGTAAAATCATGCATGAACTTAAGGAATCTGTGACACACACAAAATTACGAGAGGGAAAGACGTTTTGTCGTGAAAGATACATAAAGAATTCCTTTGTTTAATATTTTTTGAAAAAAAAAAAAAAGAAAAAACATATTCTTTGTGTTCATTTGTTTTTTTATTACGAATTAATAAATGTGTTTATTTGTTGAATGATTTATATTGTTTAGATATTAATGTTGATAACATTTATTTGATAGATTAGAACTTTAATGATTACAATTTACTAATTCTATTTCTTTGAAAAAAATCGAAAGAAAAATATTTAAAATTTATAATAGTAATTTTCGCGCCAGACTTAGTCTTTATCTCACGCTTTTGAAAAACAGAGATGTTTTCCTTCTTTACGCTTCGTAGGGCCCTATTAGGGCCCCGACCTGTAAAAGGGTCTGTCCCTCCTATCTCGCCGAATGCTTGATTCATTCTACTACTAAAGTCACTACCATTTTTTTTTCAGTTAGATCATAATCTCAATAGGAAAGAGAAATGATAAAGGTAGATGAGATTTTAATCTAATGATGAAAAAGTAGTAGTGAATTGGTAGTGACAATATCTTATCTTAATATGAAATAATTTTTCTTTTTCTTCCCCAGGTTAAAATTCTTTTCCCCCAAAATAACAAGCCTTTTGGCTTTGTTTGGTAGGCAGCAGATTTTGATGACAATGGCGACGAGATGTAGAGTAGGACGAGAATGATCCGAATACAAGCAACCCCTGAAAATGCCAAGACGAGAGCTTGAAATCGAAAACCAAAAGAAGATCCAATTCTTGCAATCCCCATTTATGGGAGGCAGTTCATCAACGATCACATGCTTCGACGGCTAAAATGTATCTCTGTGCTATATTCTCTGCCCAAACCAAGCAGCCACATTCAACAAATACATGCCCAGCTGGTCATCAACGGCCTCAAATCTCCCCCTCTCTTGGCCAAGTTAATTGAGCATTATTGTGGCTCATCGAACCAACGCATCGTCAATCACGCACATTTGGTGTTCCAGTACACGGATAAGCGCGACGTTTATCTAGTCAATACCTTGGTACGATGTTGTCAACCCAAGGACTCCATCCTTATTTTCCGAAGTGAATTTGCAAGGGGAGACATAGTTTTCGATGATTACACTTACATTTTTATTCTCGGAGCTTGTGCTCGCTTTCCTTCAGCTTCAACGTTAATGCTAGGTACCCAGCTTCATGCCCGCATCGTTAAACACGGAGTGACGTCAAATATTATGGTTCCAACTACGGGGATACATTTCTACGCCAGCAACAAAGACGTTGCATCTGCAAGAAGGGTGTTCGATGAAATGTCAGAAAGAAGCAGTATCACTTGGAATGCAATGATAACCGGTTACTCTTCCCAAAAGGAAGGAAACAAACAACATGCTCGCCCTGCATTGCTTTTGTTTCGGGACATGTTGGCGGATGAGAGTGGGGTTAAGCCCACGGATACTACCATGCTTTGTGTCATTTCGGCAGCTTCTCAATTGGGTATGCTAGAAACAGGAGCTTCTCTACATGGATTTGCAGAGAAGACGGTGCGTGTCCCCGAAGATGATGTTTATATTGGTACTGGGCTTGTTGATATGTACTCCAAATGTGGATATCTTCAAAGCGCTTTGTCAGTCTTCAGGCGGATGAGTGGGAAGAATGTCTTTACCTGGACGGCGATGATTACTGGCCTAGCTATCCACGGGAAAGGAGAACAAGCCTTGGCGCTTTTATATGAAATGGGGGCTAATGGAATGAAGCCAAATGCAGCAACCTTTACCAGCTTATTCTCTGCTTGTTGTCATGCCGGCCTTGTTCAAGAAGGCCTTGGTTTGTTCCGTAATATGAGTGAAGAGCTTGGAGTGACGCCAAATATGCAACATTATGGCTGCATTGTCGACCTTCTTGGTCGAGCCGGACGACTAAAAGAAGCTTATGATTTTATAATCGGAATGCCAGTTCGTCCAGATGCTGTGCTCTGGAGGAGTTTGCTTGGTGCGAGTAAGATTCATGGGGACGAAGCAATGGGTGAGAAGGTGGGTAAGCTTCTCTTGCAACTTGATGACTCGACTCCCTGGAGCGAGGACTACGTAGCTCTGTCCAATGTTTATGCTTCTGCAGAAAGGTGGAACGAAGTTGAAACAGTAAGAAAAGAAATGAGAGTCAAGGGGATCTTGAATCTAGCTGGTTGTAGTTCAGTTCAAACAGTCAATTTCGATGCGTCATAGAAGATTTTGAATACTCATAATGAACATAGCATTTTTATAATAAAATATGGAGTTGTGAGAATCATTTCACTGTTTATGTTGCTTAAATATGTGAGGCAAAGAGACAGCCACCGATATAACTAATTGATATGTTCCGTAGGCCACTTTAGAATTTGGTGGGATGCAAGTTAAGATGAGCACGCCATAATTTACAAAGTTTACTGAGCATATCAAATTGATTTACAATATAGTCAATATGAATAGGCCATCATTTAGAACAGAAACAAATGTCAAAAGAATTTCTCTACCCATCCTAGTTTTTATGGCTGCTCTTTGTTATTGCTGCTCTCCATTGCCAGGCGGACCACAAGAATCTGCACCACCGCGGATCCGCTTCTGAAGATGTTCCAAGCTAGCCACCCGCTGCAGGGAAGCTGTTCGCTCCATCTTGTTTCCAGTTACCATGGCCGCGGGGTTCTGCTGCACATTTTCCATGGAAGAAATTTCTCCAAGTCCATTGTTGACTCTTGAGTCAGGCTTGGACAAAGAATTATTAGAAGTGGGTTGATAGAAGTTATGACTTGGGTCATCTTGCAAAGGTACAGCTGCATCTGATGTGTCGGAAGGGCTTCCATCATTGAATGATATGATGGCAGGCTCATCAATGATATCTCAGAGATCGCATTGAACATTGGGTTTAACCCAGTTATTCTTTTCGCAGTCTCTTCGGCCATCTTTACCTGAATATGACATCCAATTTAAATCAGCAATGAATGTATTTGGTTTTCTGATCCTCAGCGCCAGTCAAATGAGAAACAGAAACATTTTATAGCAAGAGCTGGTATGCTTGTTGCGCCAAAACGAATACCTTTGCTGTTAATGTTTCGACATCAGCTTTTAAGAGCCTGTTGTCAACAGCAGCTTCATTGTACTTTTGGCTTACATCAGCAAGACGCTTCAACAATGATGAGTTTTCTACTTTTAATTGTGCAACCTTAGGTCAGAAAATAGAGATGATTCAATTGGACAGCATGATCCTTCTGGCTATTTTCTCATTGAAGTAAGAACCTGTACTTATTATCAGGGGATTATTTAACTTATTTTTAGTTGAATCTGACAGAAAGCCATTTCTCCGTAGGATGTATTCTACGTTGATATGAGGGATCCATCTGCTATTGACTATACCATACCTATATTTGATTGGCTCAGAAACTCGAAGGAAGAAGCACACAAAAAATGGGAGTGTATAATAATTGGGGAGTTAACAGAAACAAAGAGCAATCATGGGTGAAGCATCGGTCCCACCCTCGCCTCACTTACATCTGTTGACATGCAGAAGATACGCGTTTGTGACATAAGAATCTGACTTGGCGCTGGATTCCTCTACTGTCATCAGGTATTTTTCTAGCTTTATGTTTTTCATGTTCAAGGACATAGAGCACGCATCAACATGCCTGGCTGAAAAATAAGTTTCGTTTTATTCTAAATTTATATCCAATTATATTATAAATTTTATTAGCATTATGTAGTTATGTTCATTAATACTCCCTCCGATATTAAGACCTATTTATCAAATTTGATTAGATTAAGGAAGTTAGTTAAATAGTTTATATGACATGTATTTTCTAAACTCTAGTCGTCTTTCTTAATTCCCTCTTCTCCTTAATTATTGTTGAGTGGCATCAATAGGAGTAAATTAAGAAAAGAATGACAAATATAAAAAATAGGTCTTATATTTAGGACTAAAATCAACTCTCCAAATAGGTCCTATATTAAGGACCGGAGGGAGTATTGTTTAATATATATCTAATTATTTTGCATGTTTAACAAAAATAATATGGGGAAATTTATCCCCCCTTTGGCCAAAGTGTAGAGGAATTTCTTTAATGTGAGGTTGGGAGGACATTCTATAAGCATTGACAAGATTTGTTGTCCTATGGATATAAAATAGATGACAAATATCCAATGGCGAAAGCCTGAGGCCATCGATACTCATTATTTAGAAAAGAGATGCTCTTTTATGTGCTTATTCAATCCCAACTAAGATATTGATTTATGAAGTCACGTTCTTTAATGTCTCAACCTTTATTGATTATCACTTGCTTCTATATGGGGCATTTGAATCGTGTGAGGGAAAAATTCCCTTTCTCTTGTCAAAGAAAACCATACATGTAAATACATTTGTTATATACATGTTATTTTTATTTAATAATAAAAAATATTTTTTCTTATTTTTATCTTCTCATATACTAAATCACTTTTTCTTTTTATTCTTGCAAATCAATCCGGCTTTTAGTTTGGCAAGAAAAGCATGGTAATTTGTTTATTTGCCTGTAAAACTGCAGGGAGATTGCACCCACACACTAGTAATACGAGATATGAGGTTGATTCATCCTGACGATGTGCACAATCGAGCTGCTTATCCAATAGCTACTTTCCAACTAAAGTTCCGTGTTCAGAAATGTAGTGTTTGAAGATTTTCAGAGCTACAGAGTTCACTGTGGATGACAAATGGACTCCAGAAAATCCTTGCTACTTTTGTGATGAATGCTTCTCTCTTCTTCACATAGCAGAGGATGGCAAGTGGGTTACTTTTTTATTGTAATTGCAAGTGGGGCAAGTTGTCTATTAGCTAGAAGCAAGTGGATTGCTAGTTGTTAGGAGCAAGTTGCCTAGTCTTGCAAATGGTTACTTTTGTAGCAAGGTGGTTACAAAGTTGTTCCTTGCTAGCCTATGAGTGCTCATCTTTTGTAAACACACTTGAATGAATGAGAATATTATGGATTAGTTGCTCTCTCCCTCTCTATACATGTTGTCTCCTTTCCCTCACAAATTCTGAAACAGTTTCGCATCTCGCTTCCTCTCCTCTATTCTGTTTTCCCTCTCCGCTGTTTCTGTCATTCTCTTTCCCTTCTCTGTTTTTCTCTTCCCTTCCTTAAATCAAATCTGTTTGTGTGATATTTGGTGTGTGAGTGAGTTTTACAAGACTGGTATTGCAAAACAAGAAAGTCATGCTACTCCATAAACACGTGGATCCTTGTTACTGAGGTTTTTGTTCCGTTTATATGAGAGGATTTTTGTAGGGATGATCAGTTCTTATTTATGAGAGATATCAATAGTTTGTCTGAAACTTTCTGTATCGTTTTTCATTTTTGCTTCCATTAATTGCTGCTTAGTATCTCTGCTTCAATTATTGATTAGTTCTTTTCTCTCTCACTCTCCATAAGTGTGTTTTTGGAAATAACTTGCATTTTTTACATACTTGTATATATGGTCTTTAACCCTTTTATAATAAACTTTTTGATTTATGTAATTTGGTTAGTTTCTCTAATTCTCCTGAATCTTTACTTGATGGACGATTTTGAGTTGTAAAGGAATGAACATTTGACACCAGAGGTTTATCTGTCCTTGTAAAAACAGCCATGCAAATAAATTTGTTGCTTTGTCTTTGAAGGTGTTATTTTATCTCAGTACATTTGTTTCTTCTTGCTTTATAAATGTTTACCATTGTCACTATACATAGGTGACTCCTCTGTGAATCCAACCACGTCTCATTAGTTGACTGCATCTCTTTCGGCCCTTTGATCCTAAAATGACATGAGCAACATAACACTGCCTCGGAAATTATTTAAGTACTGTACCAGGGAAATTATTTACCACAATGTTGCACTTTTGAAAAGGGGTGTCTACTAAAGTCATTTTTCACATTTTGTTTTATAATTCAGCCTCACCCAAGTTTTGGGTGATGAGTACAAAATGGATTAATCTTGGACGAAAATGGGATGGTTTAGATTCAATGTTAATTATATTATATTGTTGATAATTTTTATTCAAATACTACTATGTAAAATCTCAGATAAAAATAGTTTTTAACCACCATTTAAAAAAAAAATGAATTTATTATTTGAAAAATATAAACAAAAAGCTTTAAATCAGGGCTGTCTAGATATAATTTGGACTATCTCAATCTCTTCATTACAACTGGGGCGTAATTCTAGTCGTGAGACGATGGAGGTCAAGTTTGAGGAGCTTAGGGTTCTAGCATAAACAGTTTAGAATTGGCTCTCCAAGGTGTAAATAGATGAAGTGATGGAAAATATAAGATGAATAATGAAAGAAAGGCAAAAAAAAAAAAAAAGCATGAGAAAAAAAAAAAAAAAAAAAATTAAATATGCAACAACTCAAAGTGGGCCATAAATGACTCGCTCCGTAATCACTACAAAGAATGCATACGGTCATATATATAACAAAAACCCTAAGCTCGGGGATGAAATGAGCACGTGTAATCACATTGTAAACACTTCACCAATACTATCCTTCATGACCATTATTCAGTACAAATGGCACTTCTTCATCAGCCAACCTTTTCGCTGACTGGCGTGTCCAGTTCGGCTGGCGTTGAAGTTTCTTGTGTACTTGCAGTGGAGTAGAAGGGAGGATTGGAGATGAACTTATCGTGTTGGTTTGGATTCCCGAGGACGTTTCTTCCTTCTGAACGAGGATGGCTCGAGAGGCGGTGCTGAAACAATACAATGCGATCCATTTGTATGATACTACTAATTATATTTTCCTTAAACATCTTTTATGCGAGATCCGTTTTGTATTGTAATCATGCAACTATATATTATCTGGCTATTTGTTTCAGGGGATTCTCGCAGAGAAATTCACATCACATTAACAAAGGGAGATCCACGATCTAACAAAACTAAATATATGAATTAAAATTATATGAATTATGAATTAAATTACCTCTTTGCATGTGCTTCTATTATGTCCGTATTTTTACGGGACGCTACACTTCATACTTGATTGCCTTTTTTGCTGATTCGATCAACATGGGAAGTTGATCTTTGACACTGCTGGTCGCCGGTCGATGTGGTGTAATCTATTCAACCTTCTTTGTGGTTCTTCGATCCTGCTTTCTTTTCTTTTGGAGTGCTTGATTTGGATATGGGTGGGGTAGCATGGGCCAAACTTGTGTGTTTCCCAAAATACTTGTCCTCTAATAGGTTGGAATTTTGTTACGTAGCTCGCTAGATATGTATCCCTAGTATCTAGTGAAATTTGAGTGGTGGGATCTAGTTTGACTCTACGTCGCACGAAATCGCATGTTCGCACAAATCGCATATCCGCAAAACTCCGTCATCCATGACCTCCATTATCATCCTTTAGCCCTCTTACACTATATCTCTGGCCGAAAATGACAGTTTCAAATCATGCTCAACCTCCTTCTTCATCTCAAACATAATCAGACCGAGGATTATCTTGGACTTTATCCTTGAAGTATTCACTAGCCACCTCCACTTGCCCTTTGATTCTTATAAACCCTAGCATACATGTGCTCATGATTCAGTGTTTTCACCATGTACCCCGAGCCTTCTATTCATCTCTATTGCATACAACTAAATGGCGGCCTCAACTGCAATTGGCTATGACATCCTTGTCTCGCTTCTAAATATTTTCACATTCACCCCCTTCTCAATAGCATAGTTATCAATGGCTCTCCTCAACCCACTCTATCTAAGAATGTCATACCCAATGAAGAAGGGCTGCAGCCATCCGAGAATTTTGACTAACCTATCTCTTTAGAGATGTAAATCTATCCCCGCTAGTCATCCTCGGGATGAAATTTCATAATCATCAACTAAGCTGCAAGATTTCATGGTCGACCGACTGCGGAATGATCATTGTAGCTCACGATAAAATACATTAGATCATCACCTATGTCGTCTAGTGACTTATATCGTCACAACTCACCTAATTCTTCTACATGTCATGGGTTTCGGGAATATTTGCAAATTCATCATCTACCTGCTTCCTAAAAATTCTATATAATCAGTACGCTGAGAATATTTTTCTAAATTCACCCGAATTAATTTCTTCCTGGTCATCTTTCCTTGGACTCGCCGTTACACTGTAGAACTCAAGTGCAATTAATTGTCGGCCGTGGGGAGAGGAAAACCTCATAAAGTTTTCAAAAATTAACAAGGACAGATTTTAACCAGCACTTAAAAAAAAAAACTTTTTAATGCAACAATGATTACACTTGAAACATTAAGAATTACCGTTTGCATTAAACGTAATTCATTAAACAAAGTAAAAGGGAAAGAATGAAACATCAAACAGAATTTGCATTTGGTGATAAAAATTAGGCATACTTTTCTTTTAGCATGGGAGCAGGTTAGTTGGTAGAAGCTTGAAACGATGATTTCTCAACATTAGAGGTAATAAAAAAGGCAACAAGCCGTACTCCGAAACCAATTACCATCTTAGTTTTGCCACTTTAAAACAATTAAAGAACGTGTGAGTGTGGATGCATCTATTAAAAATCATACAATCAAAAACCATTCAATGCACATACATCTTTGAAGTTAAAGCGAATTTGTATTGCTACCATTGTTACTAATGCCTGATATCAATTTCGCGGATCACGTATAATTTTAGTAATGATTGTATTATGAATGTTACCAATATAGAAAGTTATCATTTATATTTTAAGTTTAAGCGATCAAGTAATGATTTATTAGTATCCAGTGCTTTTGTTAAAAGCGATCAGTTGATAAAAGTATCACTCCATTATCCTTCCCTTTCTCCCTATTTTATTTTATATAAAACGATTAATTTGTTTAAAATTCCTATTAAGAATATAATCATATGTTACCCTATAATGAAACTTGGTTCAAAACCTATAATTTGGTCATGAATATCCTCACTTAGGTACTAATTGAAGGGTTTACTTTGTATGTCACTACAAGAGCATGTAGAAATCTCACCTTTAAACGTAGAGTAGTGATGTTCTAGGGCTTATCAACAAAAGGGGGTTTCCATTAACGATGGCCAACTCAAAGCAACTCACAGGCAGGGGCAGATGAAGAGAAACAAAGAAGGAAGGAAGATACATCGGTGTTTTGGGGGGGGGGGGGGGGGGGGGGGGGACAAAAGGAAAAATGCATACATGAAATGAAAAAGGGAGAAGTGATAATTTTTTTTTAAAAAAAAATCAAAGTGATTCCTTACACTACAAAACGTTAATAAATACCCGGCCTTTCACCCACACATCACATGGGTTTGGGCTAGTTGTTTGTTAATTTGTCAGGTAGGTGTGTAATGAATATATTGTTTATTAATTTATCCTATGGCTGGATGGGTAATGAATATGTTGTGTATTAATTTATTGAGTGCATGAATATATTGTTTATTAATTTATTGGGTTGGTGGGTGAGTAATGAATATATTATTTATTAATTTATCTATGAGAAACCAGAGTTTATTAAAATGACAGGCTCAAAATAATAAAGGTAGATACATCTCTTAGTGAGGATTGAAACCTTAATTTGTCATATTATAAGGGATCAGCTCTTTTTGCTAAACCCAACCCACATTAGTTAGTGGACTATTGTTAAAAAAGGTTAGAAATAAGTAAATATTTAGCTCCCAATTTAAGTTCTCATGCCATGTGAAAAACTTGCTAATAAACAGTAAGTAAATGTTATTTGAGTCGAAGTCATTAATTCTTGCCCTCAACTCATTTTTTAAGGAAAATGCAAAATGATAATAACGAAAGTAATTAAAGAGTATTATAAGAAGTTGGACAAAGAGTAAATCTAAATGAATTGAAAAAGAGGGAGGGGGAGCTAAGAAAGAAAAGAACATTAGAAAAAGATCTAAGCATAATATTGATATCATCATAGACAACATTGTGTTGGTCACAAGCAATGCTTTGGATGCTTTTTTTTTTTTTTTTGATACAAGCGATTAGGGGGGGATCGAACCCTCCACCAATACTTGAGGGAGAAATGAATCTCAATACCTGTCAACTACTAAGTACTTATCACATCATGTTAGTGCAAATGATGAATCCAATTAAGACTTGTTTGAAGAATACGTTAATAAATACCTGGACTCTCACTTGCGCAATGTGCAGTTCTGGGCTAGTTGTTTATTAACTTATCGGGTGGGTGGGTAATAAATATATTGTTTATTAATTTATTGAGTTGATGAATATATTATTTATTAATTTATCTGGTGGATGTTGGTGGATGATTTTTAGATAATGAATATATTGTTTATTAATTAATTAGGTGGGGGGTAATGAGTATATTGTTTATTAATTCATCTATGAGGAACCAAAGTTTATTAAGATGACGTGCTCAAAATACTAAAATAAAAATAATAATGAGAGGCGGTTATGAAAGATAGATAATGGGGGGAAGGTAACACAATATTTAAATACAAATAATTTAGTATATAATTTATTTTATCTGAACTATGTAAAAGTATAGTAGCAAATGTTTCCTTGGCCGAAACATAAGAAAAATAGCACGCTCAAAACACAAACAAAAAATGAGAGGCGGTTATAAAAGATAGATAATGTGGAAGATAGTTACACAAGATTTACATAAAAAGAATATATATACAGTAAAGCTATTTTTGGAAATTTCCTTTTGTAGTATTGACTCCCCCCATCTTCCTCTCATTTTTTTCCTTCATCCAAACATAGTCTTAAACTAAGTTAAACCAAACACTCCTAATAAGTATGCATAGTATTAACATGGTTAAATATAATCACAAAAGTTGGTACAGTTTTTAAATGTTCACGTCGTTTCGCAATAGCCATCATTACGCCTTTTGGGATTTCAAAATCTGATCAAACATTGTCTTCTTTACCCCTGATACTTCGTATTCATTTCGTCTATAAATTCACTTTCTCCACCCCTCTCCATACTTTTCGCTAGACGCTCTGCTCCATTTTGCTAGGAAATATTCTTCTCTGTAGGTCTTTCCATTTCTATTCTGCCGTCTGTGAGTTCCTGCTTCTCTCACAAAATCAGGTACTCCTACTGTCTCCCTTCTCTTCACTATTGTTAGTTTAGGTTCATCCATTATCTCATTGTTCTTCCCTTTGAGGTTTTTGTCAAACCCTGCCAAGGCAGTTCTAAGCATCCCCCGAGGGTTTCTGGTTTTTCCTGGGTCCTAAAATCTCTATGGATGGCAATAAGTCTCCGCTGGTGGATATGTATGGCAACACTATTCCTGAAGAAGATAGAGAGGCGATAGAAAAAGCCTCGAGTTCCATGAGATACTGGCTGTGGGCGATAGCCCGTACTGAAGAGGAGAAACAAGCTGCACTACTCCGCCAACCCAGCGGGAGTGGGAGTAGAAAGAAACTCCAACCACCAACGCCTGACAACCGAGACCCCTACATCTTTTTTCAGAGGGTCCCACTTAATCTTTCTGTAGCAAATCGAGATCCTCCCCAGCCCCTTTCGACTTCTCCTTCGGCCCCATTATCAAACCTACTTTTGGGTAAACCCAGGTCGCGTGCCAAAGTCATTAATGATCCATGCAATGAGTGCCTTTTCTTGGGGATTGAGCTTACCAACAGCGGCCGTAACTGGAAGTTGAGCGAATGTTAGCATCCTGTACTCATGCTCGTATGCCGGCCTACATTTCAACTTTGGTCCAAATGGACAATCTCCGCCAAATGCTTGTTGATTTTTCTAACGGCTACTTCCTTGGCCGAGGTATAGTTCTTGTTTCTGACTTGTAATTTATCATTTTTTATTATAGGTATAAATAGGTTCTCCTTCGCACCATACCGAGTTATCCGTTAGGGGGAGTCTGAGTTATACAGGGAACCCCTTCCATGAATGATAATTACCCCTCAAACAAAATTCGAATAATTGTAGTTATTGGCACTAAGGGATGCTATGACTTTTATACTTAAACAACAACATATTGACCATCCTAGTATATTTCTTATAGATTGTAAACTTATTAAGAAACCCCAAATAAAAATCATTACTAGGACAAAGGATGTTTTTTAGAATCTCTCTTACCTTCTAAAGGATGTATGCATCTATTAAGATACTACCTGCAGTCCTAATTATAAGACATAGTTGACTTTTTTTTAAAGAGATTAAAGAAACTAAATAAGTTATTTAATTATTTCATTTATTGTGTATCTTTAGATTATATATTAATTTGTTAGTCAAACTAATTAGTTTGAAGGAAAAAAAAAAATAAAAATACTCAAAAGTAATTTAATTAGCTTCCTTAATCTCTCCAAAAAAATCAACTAGTAGCTTACTTTTTCCATTTAAATTTGGTTTCATTTCTTTTCTTCCTGGCGGCCCCCGGGGGGGACAGAATAAGCATTACACTTAAACTTAAGGTAAACCAAATGGGCCCATTGTAATAATCGGCCCACTGTACATTCTTGGTTGCTCTCCCTTGCAGTTTGAACGCTGAACCCGGGCCCCAATTCTTGTCACAGTTCTCTGTTTCTCTTTTGCTTTCGGGATTTCTCCCTGTCGCAGTGGGAAGAGAGCGACGTATAAACTTAAAAAGAAGTGAGAACGATAAGCTCTCAGGTTTCCTAACTCTAACCTTTTTCCAGTCTCTTTTAGATCTTAGCTTTTATATTTTGGTTTAGTGCAAGCTTTCAAATTTAACCATATTATACAGAAATGGATGAGGAAGGCTCCAACTCTCTTCGCCGTATGTCAAGCCGAACTCGGAAGGTTGCTCCGAAAATGGCTGCTGCGCTTGCTAGTAGTGACAATCGCACTCAGGTTCAAAACTCTCTGAATACATTCATAAGCCCTGCTACATTTAGAGTTTCGATTTTCGTTAAAATCCTTATATTAAATTTGAACTTCTAATTTTAGGCTGCGCTTGCTCGCCTCGAAGCTTTGGAGAATGATAATGCAGGAATTGAGGCTGTAGAAGCTATTGACGACGATGAAGCTTCTCTAGACGATGAAGATCAAGGTTTATATGTATCGCCTTGGTTTTCTGAAACTGCTTCTGTTTCTTGTTTTGATTCAATATATGGCCATTGTTGAAAACTGAGAAGCTTGTCCGCAATTAGTGAAACATTTGGACCATGCATGATGCTTAAGAATTTTTCCACAAAACAGACTGTTATTAGGTATACGGCAAAATGGTTGCATTCGGTTGTCAATGAATTCATTTTCATTGTTCTCTTTTTGGACTTGTTTGTGTAGTGTTTATGCAAAAAAAGCAATCAAAGGGCACTAAAAGGACAACCCGGCAGGCTAAGGCACTTGAAGCAAGGAAGGCCCCGAGAACTTTCCTTGAGCTCTTACATGAGGTGAATAAACCATAAGCAATATACACGTACAATCTCTCTTTTAAATGGTTGATGGTTATATATCTATAACTCCATTTACAACACAGGTAAACCTGGAATTGTTACCCCCACATGTTCCATCTTATTGGAAAGCAGCTGTTGGACCTCCAAGCTCAACCTGCCGTCGCCACTTTTGTACCGTTTGTGGGTTTTCTGCCAATTATACTTGTGTTAGATGTGGTATGCGCTTCTGTTCATATCGTTGTCAAAATGTACACAATGATACTCGTTGCTTGAAATTTGTAGCTTGATACACGAGACATTTGAGCTTGGCTAGAAAAATGTATTACTTATATAAAGTCAGATCAGAGGCACTGTGTTAAATATCATCAGAAGTTATCATTATTTACAATAAAATGTATTACTTAGATAAAGTCAGATCAGAGGCACTGTGTTAGATATCATTTGAAGTTATCATTATTTATAATAAAATATCTAGTAATTATCCAATTCACTAGCCATGAAAAGTATGTTTCATTTCTCTAACCACTAACTACAGTCATACAAATTACTTATGATTATATCTAAATTCTAATAAATGATATATTGTGATCCTGTTACATCCTGCTGGTTTGATTAACTCAATTAAAGAGTTCTTATGATCCTATTAGATCAGGATGGGTATCGTGGTATCGATACATAATCATTGAGGCCACCAGAAAACTAGACATGTATCAGTTTGTTTTGGAGGTCTGATTAAATTTCTGTTTGCTTCCTTACTATGTGGGTCATTCTGCCGCGATAGGACAAGGACCAAATCAGAGGATAATTCTGTGGTAACCTTGATTTACCATAGATTGGTAGATCCTATTAATCACGAACAAGCATATAATATTGGGCATCAATCTTTGATATGTCTTTACATGTGTATCCATGATTAATTTAATCTACTTAATATTAGTTGACATAATATACCCAAGAATCTCTTTTAGTGGGGGATTTATTTTTACTTCCAAGATGTCAACTTGCCAGAATGGAACTTATTTTTCCGGAACTAAAGGACTGATAGTACGAATGATAAGAAACCATTCATATTTTATTTGTCTTTCAAGAATTTTACACACTCAATCAAGAGAAAACAAGTAAGCTCAATTCCACATCATCCTATTCTGGACTAGGAATGAAGGAAGAAAACCACATTGACTATATAGCAACAACAACATGCCTTATCCCACTAGGTGGGATTGGCTACATGGATTGCACGGCAAAGAAAACCACACTGACTATTTGGAAAATAATTGAAGAACTTGCAAATGGGGGCTAATGGAATGAAGCCAAATGCAGCAACCTTTACCAGCTTATTCTCTGCTTGTTGTCATGCCGGCCTTGTTCAAGAAGGCCTTGGTTTGTTCCGTAATATGAGTGAAGAGCTTGGAGTGACGCCAAATATGCAACATTATGGCTGCATTGTCGACCTTCTTGGTCGAGCCGGACGACTAAAAGAAGCTTATGATTTTATAATCGGAATGCCAGTTCGTCCAGATGCTGTGCTCTGGAGGAGTTTGCTTGGTGCGAGTAAGATTCATGGGGACGAAGCAATGGGTGAGAAGGTGGGTAAGCTTCTCTTGCAACTTGATGACTCGACTCCCTGGAGCGAGGACTACGTAGCTCTGTCCAATGTTTATGCTTCTGCAGAAAGGTGGAACGAAGTTGAAACAGTAAGAAAAGAAATGAGAGTCAAGGGGATCTTGAATCTAGCTGGTTGTAGTTCAGTTCAAACAGTCAATTTCGATGCGTCATAGAAGATTTTGAATACTCATAATGAACATAGCATTTTTATAATAAAATCTGAAGTTGTGAGAGTCATTTCACTGTTTATGTTGCTTAAATATGTGAGGCAAAGAGACAGCCACCGATATAACTAATTGATATGTTCCGTAGGCCACTTTAGAGTTTGGTGGGATGCAAGTTAAGATGAGCACGCCATAATTTACAAAGTTTACTGAGCATATCAAATTGATTTACAATATAGTCAAGATGAATAGGCCATCATTTAGAACAGAAACAAATGTCAAAAGAATTTCTCTACCCATCCTAGTTTTTATGGCTGCTCTTTGTTATTGCTGCTCTCCATTGCCAGGCGGACCACAAGAATCTGCACCACCGCGGATCCGCTTCTGAAGATGTTCCAAGCTAGCCACCCGCTGCAGGGAAGCTGTTCGCCCCATCTTGTTTCCAGTTACCATGGCCGCGGGGTTCTGCTGCACATTTTCCATGGAAGAAATTTCTCCAAGTCCATTGTTGACTCTTGACTCAGGCTTGGACAAAGAATTATTAGAAGTGGGTTGATAGAAGTTATGACTTGGGTCATCTTGCAAAGGTACAGCTGCATCTGATGTGTCGGAAGGGCTTCCATCATATGAATGATATGATGGCAGGCTCATCAATGATATCTCAGACATCGCATTGTACATTGGGTTCAACCCAGTTATTCTTTTCACAGTCTGTTCGGCCATCTTTACCTGAATATGACATCCAAGTTAAATCAGCAATGAATGTATTTGGTTTTCTGATCCTCAGCTCGCCAGCCAAATGAGAAACAGAAACATTTTATAGCAAGAGCTGGTATGTTTGTTGCATAAGGATTTTCTTAAAGCCAAAACGAATACCTTTGCTCTTAATGTTTCGACATCAGCTTTTAAGACCCTGTTGTCAGCAGCAGCTTCATTTAACTTTTGGCTTACATCAGCAAGACGCTTCAACAATGATGAGTTTTCTACTTCTAATTGTGCAACCTTAGGTCAGAAAATAGAGATGTTTCAATTGGACAGCATGATCCTTCTGGCTATTTTCTCATTGAAGTAAGAACCTGTACTTATTATCAGGGGATTATTTAACTTATTTTTAGTTGAATCTGACTGAAAGCCATTTCTCCGTAGGATATATTCTACGTTGATATGAGGGATCCATCTGCTATTGACTATACCATACCTATATTTGATTGGCTCAGAAACTCGAAGGAAGAAGCACAAAAAAATGGGAGTGTATAATAATTGGGGAGTTAAAACAGAAACAAAAAGCAATCATGGGTGAAGCATCGGTCCCACCCTTGCCTCACTTAACATCTGTTGACATGCAGAAGATACGTGTTTGTGACATAAGATTCTGACTTGGCGCTGGATTCCTCTACTGTCATCAGGTATTTTTCTAGCTTTATGTTTTTCATGTTCAAGGACATAGAGCACGCATCAACATGCCTGGCTGAAAAATAAGTTTCGTTTTATTCTAAATTTATATCCAATGATATTATAATTTTTATTAGCATTATGTAGTTATGTTCATTAATTCTCCCTCCGATATTAAGACCTATTTACCAAATTTGATTAGATTGAGGAAGTTAGTTAAATAGTTAATATACATGTATTTTCTAAAACACTCTAGTCGTCTTCCTTAATTCTCTCTTCTCCTTAATTATTGTTGAGTGAGCATCAATAGGAGTAAATTAAGACAAGACTGACAAATATGAAAAATATGTATTATATTTAGGACTAAAATCAACTCCTCAAATAGGTCCTACATTAAAGACCAGAGGGAGTATTGTTTAATATATATATCTAATTATTTTGCATGTTTATCAAAAATAATATGGGGAATTTTATCCCCCCTTTGGCCAAAGTGTAGAGGAATTTCTTTAATGTGAGGTTGGGAGGACATTCTATAAGCATTGACAAGATTTGTTGTCCTATGGATATAAAATAGATGACAAATATCCAATGGCGAAAGCCTGAGGCCATCGATACTTATTATTTAGAAAAGAGATGCTCTTTTATGTGCTTATTCAGTCCCAACTAAGATATTGATTTATGAAGTCACGTTCTTTAATGTCTCAACCTTTATTGATTATCACTTGCTTCTATATGGGGCATTTGTTATATAAAACCATACATGTAAAATTGTAAATACATTTGTAAATACATGTTATTTTTATTTAATGATAAAAAATAGTTTTGCTTATTTTTATCTTCTCATACTAAATCACTTTTTCTTTTTATTCTTGCAAATCAATCAGGCTTTTAGTTTGGCAAGAAAGCATGGTAATTTGTTTATTTGCCTGTAAAACTGCAGGGAGACTGCACTCACACACTAGTAATACGAGATATGAGGTTGATTCATCCTGACGATGTGCACAATTGAGCTGCTTATCCAATAGCTACTTTCCAACGAAAGTTCCGTTCTCAGAAATGTAGTGTTTGTAAGATTTTCAGAGCTACAAAGGTCACTCTGGATGATTAATGGACGCCAGAAAATCCTTGCTACTTTTGTGATGAATGCTTCTCTCTTCTTCACATAGCAGAGGATGGCTATCTTCAATATGCAGAATTTCATGAGTATGATTATCATCATGATTAACTACCCTCTGCCCTGAACACCTCACGACATTTAACTCATCAATTGCTGCATGGGTTTCATCAACATTGCTTGGAATTTTTTTTGATGACAGCATTTGATGGTAAGCTATAAGAGTTCCAGTCATCTGTTTTGCATTTCGCAAGAGTTGATGAAATGATTTGTTTTGGCTTGCTCAATCTGAAGCATTTATTCAGGGGAGAATTACTATGAGGTGCCAAGCAAGGGATTTAATTACTAAAAAATTCCAATGCCAAGTGAGCAGCATTGATTTGTTGTCATTTCCTACACTAAAACTTGTTATTGCATGTTCGTTAGTTGTTTGTTATCGAACTTTTGGGTGATTAAATCTCAAGGGATTTAATTACTAAAAAATTCCAATGCCAAGTGAGCAGCATTGATTTGTTGTCATTTCCTATACTAAAACTTGTTATTGCATGTTCGTTAGTTGTTTGTTATCGAACTTTTGGGTGATTAAATCTCTTCTTTGGGACCTTATAGTAATTTCCCCTTTATTCAATTGTAAATTGACTGGATGCTCACCGCCTCTAGCTATATTCACATGCAGATAGCATGCCATTTTGTAACCTGATTTATATGCCACTTGAATCCCGGAGGCTGAGTTTCAATGTCTAGACCCTACCTTGATTCTTTTGTTTTTTTTTTTTGTTTTTTTGGTGGGGGGGGGGAGATTGATTGGAAATATGGAAAGACCTATAGAAGGAAGAATTAATATTTTATTTTGGTTTTGCATGTAGGAATATTTAATTAAGAGCAAGTGGGTTACTTTTTTATTGTAATTGCAAGTGGGGCAAGTTGTCCATTAGCTAGAAGCAAGTGGATTGCTAGTTGTTAGGAGCAAGTTGCCTAGTCTTGCAAATGGTTACTTTTGTAGCAAGGTGGTTGCAAAGTTGTTCCTTGCTAGCCTATGAGTGCTCATCTTTTGTAAACACACTTGAATGAATGAGAATATTATGGATTAGTTGCTCTCTCCCTCTCTATACATGTTGTCTCCTTTCCCTCACAAATTCTGAAACAGTTTCTCATCTCACTTCCTCTCCTCTATTCTGTTTTCCCTCTCCCCTGTTTCTGTCTTTCTCTTTCCCTTCTCTGTTTTTCTCTTCCCTTCCCTAAATCAAATCTGTTTTTGTGATATTTGGTGTGTGCGAGTGAGTTTTACATCACTTGTATTGCAAAACAAGAAAGTCATGCTACTCCATAAACATGTGGATCCTTGTTACTGCGGTTTTTGTTCCGTGTATATGAGAGGATTTTTGTAGGGATGATCAGTTCTTATTTATGAGAGATATTAATAGTTGGTCTGAAACTTTCTTGATCGTTTTTCATTTTTGCTTCCATTAATTGTTGGTTAGTATCTCTGCTTCAATTATTAATTAGTTCTTTTCTCTCTCACTCACTCTTCTTAAGTAAGTGCGTTTTTGGAAAATAAGTTGCATTTTTTACATACCAGTATCTATTGTCTTTAACCCTTTTTTAATAAACTTTGTGATTTGTGTAATTTGGTTAATTAGTTTCTCTAATTCTCCTGCTATCGTATCTTCACTTGACGGACGATTTTGAGTTGTAAAGGAATGAACATTGGACACCAGAGGTTTCTTTGTCCTTATAAAAACAGCCATGCAAATAAATATGTTGCTTTGTCTTTGAAGGTGTTATTTTGTCTCAGTACATTTGTTTCTTCTTGCTTTATAAATGTTTACCATTGTCACTATACAAAGGTGACTCCTTTTAATCCAACCACGTCTCATTAGCTGATTGCATCTCTTTTGGCCCTAAAATGACATGAGCAACATCACACTGCATCGGAAATTATCTAAGTACTGTAGCAGGGAAATTATTTACCATAACGTTGCACTTTTGAAAATGAGTGTCTAATAAAGTCATTTTTCACATTTTGTTGTCTAATTCAAACTCACCCAAGTTTTGGGTGATGAGTACCAAATGGATTTTTGCCTGGACGAAAATGGGATGGTTTAGATTCAATGTTAATTATATTATATTTTTGATAATTTTTATTCAAATATTACTATGTAAAATATCAGATAAAAATAGTTTTTGACCACCAATTTTTTTTTTTATTATTTAAAAAGTGAATTTGTTATTTGAAAAATATAAACAAAAAACTTTAAATCAGGGCTGGACTATCTCAATCTCTTCATTACAATTGGGACATGATTTCCAGTCGTGAGACGATGGAGGTCAAATGTGAGTAGCTCAGGGTTCTAGCACAAACCATTTAGAATTGGCTCTCTAAATAGCTCTAAGATGTAAAATAGATGAAGTGATGGAAAACAGAAGATGAATAATGAAAGAAATTGAAGAAAAAAAGCAGGAGAAAAATAAAAGAAAAAAGCATGGAGAAATCTCACCTTTAAACTTAGAGTAGTGATGTTCTAGGGCTTATCAACAAAAGGGGGTTTCCATTAGCGATGGCCAACTCCTCGCAAAGGCAGATGAAGAGAAAGAAAGAAAGAAAGAAGGAAGATACCTCGGGAAGGGGGAAAAAAAAAAGGAGAAATGCATACATGAAATGAAAAAGGGAGAAGTGATGATGAAAGTGTAGACAAAATTTTAAAATTTGAAATTCAAATTTTCCACTAAAATGATATGCAGTAAGACCAATACAAGAGTTGATATTGTAGTATGAGTTGTTACTGCGAACAATAAAGCTAGAGAAAAGTCATTTAAATGGATATGGACATGACGGTTAGGCTAATTTTTTTTTTTTTTTTTTTTTTTTTGTAACATAATTTTTTTTAAGCACATGGATCATCCTCTTGAAGACAATTATGTTCGACATACTATTGGGTACTAAAGTTGGGCACATCTCTTAGTGGAGATTCAAACCTTGATTTTTCATATTGATTGAATGGACTATGGTTAGAAAAAGTTAGATTAATAAGTAAATCTTTAGCTCCTAGTTCAAGTTCTGTTGCCATGTGAAAAACTTGTAAATAAACAATATGTAAATGTTATTCGAAATGATAATAAGGAAAGCAATTACAGAGTATTATAAGAAGTTGGACAAAGAGTAAATCTAAATGAATCAAAAAAGAGGGAGGAGGAGCTAAGAAAGAAGAGAACATAAGAAAAAGATCTAAGCATAATATTGATATCATCATAGACAACATTGTGTTGATCACAAGCAATGCTTTGGATGCTTATGCTCATCTTGTTAGTGCAAATGATTTTTTCGTGGCTTCTGTTCCAAAATCAAGAAATCGTTGTGCTGATGAATCCAAAGAAGACTTGCTTGAAGGCATAGGAGGGGGAAAGAAGTTGCACTAAGGGATCCTTTTTTTTTTTTTTTTTTCCCATCAGAAATGCCATAAAGAGGAGCCAAACCAGTAAATGAGAATATGTCATATAGATCTTCTTTCTTTTCTTCTATGTAAAATCGGAGTCCGGTTTTCCATAGATATAGAATGATGAAAGTGAGAAACGTTTTTCTTTCCAAAGCTTTGATATTTTTTATTTAAGAGAATGCCAAACATTTATTTCTTGGACTGTTGATTCAGAAGACAAAGAAACACCTTGATGAAGAATTTCATTATACCATAGAAACAAAATAATTATCATCTTCATCTAACTACTGCCAAGCCCTCTTTAACCAAGCTTGCGAAGAAGCCATATTAGAGTCATTAAATTTAAAAGTCAACCACATATTGCAGGTTCATAGACGGAGCTAGATCTATATGGGTGATAGTGTATTCCACACTACAATTATTATTATTTTTTTTTAAAAAAATCAGTGATTTTCTTACATAATAACATATTAATAAATATATGGCTTCTCACTAGCTCGATGCGCGAGTCTAGGCTAGTTGTTTATTAATTTATCGGGTAGGTGGGTGGATAATGAATATATTGTTTATTAATTTATCGTGTGAGTGGATTTTAGATAAAGCAAAAACTTTAGAAAATAACGAGGCCTTTTAATCCTCACTCCTATCATTCACACAGAGATTCGACCAAATCACTGAAGTGAAATAACTGATGCAAGTTCAGTGCTTTACTATAGAATAAGGGATCTAGATTTGCCTAAGCTTTATTACTGTTTTTAGCATTCCTTTCCAACATAATGCTCCTAACCACAATAAAGACTGTTTTCCCATGGTCAATTGTGTAGTGTGTAGTTTCAGGACACCATTAACATAGGCCCTTCCTTATCTTTTTGTACATTTTCCTCCTGAGATGCGTGTTTCATAACAGCCCTATTAATTCCTTGTGTGGGTGGTGCTTTCTAACTAAGGTTATGCCAACCTCTAACGGCTAGTAGGGCATTTATTGTAACTACCTTAACTACCTTCTAACTCATGACTTCTTTACACATATACGACCCAATATACCAATCCTGTATTAATTACAATTTCTACACCAGAATTTCAGAATGCATAGGCAGCAGAGGCTTTGATCTCAAAGAAAAACACATGGACAAATGAGTTTTTTTTGGGAATATGAAGGAGAGTTCTTACACATGGAATTAATGGCGGTTTCTTCTACTCCCCCTGATATACATGTCATTACTTATTGCTCTTAGATTAAGCATCCTCACAGGACTTCAACCCTTATTTTTTTTGAGAAAAAACAAGACAAATTGTGCTTAGCCCTCTGAAAAGAAAGCTGTTAGCATGGGTGTCTGATACCTCCAGTACCCTGCTTTTAAACTTTTCTTGGTCCTAACAGTATTTTCTTGTTTCAAATTCGCTGGATGATCGTGACCCTTTTTTGATGAAGGAAAAGTTACATTGTTGCAAATAATCAGGGAGAAATACTCTCAGGCTCCAATTATGTCTAATTCAGTTATAAACTCCAATTATTCACCTGGTATTTATCTTCAAGGGAGAATGTTCTTTGTTTCCCAGTAGTTTAGAGCCCTCGTGTTGCTTGTTTGCATTTGATAGAGGTTATTTGTATTAAGCTTTTGCAAATGTGGCTGCTCATATTTGAGGTTTAAATGGTTGGGCATAAGCTATCTGATTACTGATCAAGTAGTCAATTTACATGTTCACTGATTTTTTGCTTCTTTAATTTGTAATGCATGTCATCGTTTCTTTCTTTTTCCCTTTTTAATCAAGAGCCTGATTCCTTTTGTTTTTGCAAATGCAACAAGAGGATGATCAAGAAATTATCTCCGATGGATTATCACCAATAGCAGGTTTTTAGTCACTTTCACTTAATTCCCCTTTTGCCATTTCTCCCACACATGTACATCATTTTTTTTGAATTTGTAAGAACATGCTGTTCCTAGAAAATTATGTTTGATGATGAACTTAATTGGTTGTTTTGGGCTAGGGCTTGCAGTAATCTTTTCTTACAATGAAGCATTCCTTTGGGCTTTTGTATCTTTTAGTTTAGTATCAATTTAATTTTTTTTTTTTTTTTTGCATCTTTTAATTCTTCATGATTTCAATTACTGGCCGCACTGGCTACATAAGTGATATAGGGGTGCAAAGAAAGGCATGTGGGATCCGTAGTTGTATGCTTGAAAGCTTGCATGTATGCGCAATTTTCTTAGCATTTGATTGTCTTCCTCTTGTTGAGAATATTAGAATTTTATCTATTCCTTGTGAGGAAACTTCTTCTTCTTCTTCTTCTTTTTTTTAATAATAATATGGCTAGGATTATCAATTTGATGAAACAATAACTCATAGTGTTGTGAGCCAAAAAAAGAAACTCAAGGAAACTTACCAAGCACTTTCTAGCTTCTATGAGACATTGAACCCTGAAATTCTCGTAGACAATACTCAATATAGGATGACCTAAGATTGCAATTTTGTGTATGCTTCTTTAGTTGGACATAGTCGGTTAATCTCCCTTTAAAGCAAGAAACGTTTCCAATGTTCACTGTGTCCTCTAAAGAAGAAAGCTGAGTTTTATATTTGGACTTTAATCAATGCCAATATTGATATATCTATGAAACTAATCTCGGACACTGTGTAAATGCATTGGGCCCACTCTAGTTATAGGAATTCATACAAGTATCTGGTGAGTATTGGTCCTATTATGGCTATAACAGGCCTATGCCTAAAATCTGTAGGTGGAAGAAAGAAAATAGCAGGGAGAGGGGTCAGTGGGAAGTGAACTAACAAATGGTGTCAAGACATTTTCAAAGTGTCAAGGGATGGCGGTCAAGAAGGTAAAAAGGGAATAGCTAGCCCTGTGCAGGAGGGTTTGAATATTCTTTGATCTTTTTGGAGGAGGTGTTAATGGGAAATCGAGAGTGACAGTGGCAGAGATCCCAGTCTCCTTAAAGCTTGGGAGTTTTATGTGCTGCTGTATTTCTGCTTCTATCAATCTCTTTCTATTGCTGTCATGGCTTTGATAGATGCTCTGTACTTGAATTCTGCTCATTTACTTTGAATGTGGTTGGATTCCCCTTGTATTTTCTGTGGTTGAACAATATTTTGGTAGAGTTTCCATCATATTATTGCTATGAATGAGAATTGCTGCAACTGTAATTATGTTTGCATAATATTTTTTATAGGAGCCCACTATTAGCACTTGCAGATTTATGAGTTAGGAAAGAAGAATAAGGATAACTAGAACCAGAATCTGCATACTCTAGCCAATGCATAATAATTTCTAGGTAATAATTCTTATATCATCAAAAGACATAATACATATATTTATAGAGTTTTGTCTTCATAACTACCTATAATAATTGCTGTAAATACAGATAAATACATAATAACTTCCTTAAACTAATAATAACTACTCTTAAATACCTAAACCTATGTCTTTCTTCTGGAATATACCAGAAGAGGACGTGTCATATTCCTATCAATACCCTCCCCTAGAAAATAAGCCTTGTCCTCAAGGCTGAAAGTAGGAAATTGAGTGGCAATAGAATCATATGGTTCCCAACTTGCTTCTTCTTGTGGGCGATCACACCATTGAATTAACAATTCAATGGTTTGAATCCTATCTGCATCTATCACACGGAAGTTCAGCACCCTTGCTGGTTCAAGATTGAATTGCCAATTTTCATTTACTGGAAGTGGCTGGACAGAAAGTTGATATTCAGATCCATGGGCTGGCTTGAGCAAAGAGACATGGAAGACTGAGTGAACTCTAGAACCAGGAGGAAGTTGGAGCTCGTAAGCCATAGTGCCAATGTAACGAATGACTGGATAATGACCAAAATAACAGGTTGATAGCTTGGTGAAGCGTTGAGTAGAAAGGGATTATTGGCGATAAGGTTGGATTTTAAGAAATACCAAATATCTTGGCTGAAATTCCAACTGTCTCTTATGAGAATCTGCTTGGTGCTTCATGTGTGCTTGTGCAACCGAAAGGTTGGACTTGATTAACTCCAAAATAGCATCCCTTTCAGTGAAAAAATCGTCAAACTCAGCCATAGGAGTAGAACCTTGGACATAAGGCACTAGAATAGGAGGTTCTCTACCATAGACAATTTTGAAAGGGGTATAACCCATGGAAGTTTATGTGATTTCCCTATATCTTATGCCCGTATTGTAAAAAACAAGCTTCAATTCAATGCAAATAAAAATAGGGAACCAAGGATAAAAACCATAGATCTTCTGATGATCTTGGTAAAAACAATGGAGATAAGTTTGTAAGCATCTGTTCACAACTTTGATTTCATCATCAGTTTGTGGATGATAAGAGGAACTCATTCTAAGCCTAGTGTCCAAGAGTTTGAAAAATTCTTAAAAAAGAACTTAAGAAAATAGGATCCCGGTCAAAAATTATGGATTTGGGAATCCCATGAAGGCAAATAATCTCCTTACAAAATATGGAAACCACTAATTTGGTAGTAAAAGGTCGAGTAAGACTAATAAAATGAGCAAATTTGTTGAAATGGTCCACCACAACCAAAATCACATCAAAGCCATTTTATTTGGGTAATCCTATGATAAAGTCAAGTGAAAGATCCTCCCAAATATGTTGAGGGATGGGCAAATGTTGCAATAAAACTATATAAGAGTGAGGCAAGTATTTGTTGCGTTAACAAGGAAGACATTGTTGAATGAAATCTTTCAATTCTTCTTTCATATTTCTTAAAAAGTAGAAATTTTACAATCTCTTTAAGGTCTTAAGGACACCACTATGCCCCCCCAATAAAAGAAGTATGTGCTTCGGAAATAAGAAGATTAGTGAGAGAAGATTTTGAGATGCTTAAGGATGATTCCAAGTTCAACCTAATTTCCTCTTGGTTGTTATAATAAAGCTTCCTACACACCAAGGAATAATGAGGGACTAGATGTGGATCTGATACTCTACTTACACTTGATTGAAGAATTTAACTTGTAAAATGATCTTGGACTCAAGAATTTGACTTGTAAAATGATCTTGCTGTAACAATTCTGGTAGGTAGTAAAATCAGTAGCATGTGGAACTGCCAAGTTGAAAAAGTCAGCAAAATGAGGACATTGGGACAAGGCATCAACACCTTGATTATGCACTCCAGGTTTATAAATGATATTAAAATCAAATGGAGGAAGCTTTAGGAGAAGATGTTGTTGTGCTGATGTAGTAACTTGTTGTTGTAAGAGATACTTCAAGCTGAAATGATCAGTGTGGACCAAAAACTTGCGACCAAGCAGATAATGCTTCCATTTGTCTAATGCCATCACCAAAGCAAATAGTTCCTTATCATATGCAGATTTTTGTTGGTGAAAAACTGATAAGCCTTTGCTGTAATAAGCAATAGGATGACCTTCTTGTTGTAAAATTGCACTTATACCCATTGATAAAGCATCACACTCAACAATGAAAGGTTTAGAGAAATTTGGGAGTTGCATAATAGGGACTTGAGTAAGCGCTACTTTGAGATTCTCAAAAGCAGCCAAAGAATTATTGTCCCATTGGAAAGCATCCTTTTTAGTCATGTCAACAAGAGGTTTTGCAATTTCTCCATAATGATATACAAACCTTCTGTAATATCTTGTGAGACCTAGAAATCCACAAAGTTCTAAAATGTCTTTGGGTAAAGGCCAATCATTAATAGCAATAAGGATCAACAGAAACTCCTTGAGCAGAAATAATATGCCCTAAAAAAGATATATCCAATTGAAGGAAGTCACACTTTTTTTTTGTTTTTGATTAGCATAAAAATCATTTTGCTGCAAAATCTGAAAAATGATATTTAAGTGCACCATATGATCTTCAAAGTTCTTACTATACACCAATATATCATCAAAGAAAACCAAGATGAACTTCCTTAAGAAGGGACGAAACAAATCATTCATTGTTGCTTGGAAAGTAGCAGGTGCATTTGTAAGACCAAAAGGCATGACAATAAATTCATAATGACTAGAATGTGTATGGAAGGCCGTCTTAGAAATATCATAAGGAAGTGCATGTATTTGATGATATCTGGAACAAAGGTCAACCTTAGAAAAGAACTTGCCTCCATGCAATTCATCAATTAACTCATCAGTTGTAGGAATAGGGTACTTATTTGGAATGGTAAGTTGGTTGAGCTCCCGATAATCAACCTAGAATCAAGTTGGATCTCTTTTTGGCACTAGAAGTACAAGACTTGCAAATGGGCTAACATTGGGTTGTGTAAAACCCTTTTGTAACAAGTTAGGCATTTGTTATTCAATGTCCTCTTTTTGAGCAAAAGTATATCTAAAAGGTCGAATATTAGGTGGTACTACATTAGGATAGAGGTATGGCATGATTATATTGTCTTAATGGGGGTAGTGTATAAGGCTCTTGAAACACAAAATAATAAGATTGCAACAATTCCTCTAATGTATCAAATCTTTGAACAAGTTTTGGACATACATAACTACATAAAGAAGCTGAAGTAACTTGTTGAGGAATACCTTGTACCTTGCACCTCTTGCCTTCCACCCAATATATCATAAACATTTGTTGCCAATTTGCTTCCACCGTGTTCAAAGATGCCAAGCATTTGATGCCAAGGACCATATCTATGTTCCCCAAAGAAAAAGGAAAGAAATCGTCCTTAATGGTTAAATCTTGGACATGAACTTCAAGTTGTTTGTAGACTAATTCGTATGAAATCATAGTCCCATCTCCAACTTGGACACCGAATGAAGGAAGATGATGTGTTGGTAAAATCATGGTTTCTACTAATTTGTTAGAAACGAAGTTATGGGTTGAGCCACTATCTATAAGAATTAGAATTGTTTTAGTTCTCAAAGTACCTCTCACTTTCATGGTGGAGGCCAATGGATTGCCAAGAATGGCATGGAGGGATATTTTGGCCAGATTTGTGTTGGAGATGGTCATCTTCTTTAAATTCAATTGCCTCTTTTGGTTCATCGGATATTTCCATTAATTGCAGTGTTGAAACTTTGTAGCATAGTCCCTATGCAAACCATTCACCACACTTAAAACACAACCCTTTTCTCTCTGAATTGTCGCTCTTGATAGTTGGTTGATGATGCTTGCGTGATCGCTGGAGTAATTTGTCGAACCGTAGAAGGTAACAGTTTATTAAAAGAGGAAATTGTTTTAATTGTGTGAGTGGACTGTTTCTAGGGCTGACGTGGCGGAAATTTTTATTTCTTCTCAAAATATAATTATTTTCCGTGCCACAAGAATATTGACTATCAGAAATGATCGCGGCTATGACTGGGTTTTGCTTCAAACCCCAAGGCTAAACTTACGGCTTTATAAATGGTCCGTGGCTTTTGAATCTTAACATCCGCTTGTAATTCTTCCTTTAATTCATTGATGAAGACACCAAGAAGACAGTGTTCGGGCCATCCTTGGACTCGAGATTGTCAACGGACGAATTCTTGTTTATATTCACCCACCTTACCGATTTGTTTAATGCCATAAAGATGCATGTTTGGGTTCTGAAACTCCACAGGACCAAATTGTTCTTGAAAAATCTGCACCAATTCATTCCAGTACCTCAGAGTTCTTTCAGAAGAAACCCAAGTAAAGGTGTCCAACACATCACCCTCAAGATTCATTGCTGCCACATCAATTTTCAAATCTTCTAGAGTCTACTAATATCGAAAATACTTGTCATCTTTTAAAACGTAGCCTCTTGGATCGCCTCCTTCATATTTTGGAAATTCAACCTTTGAATGAGGCTGTTTGGAAGGGTTTCTACTCCACCAAGGATTTTCTGCATCATCTTCTTCATGTTCACCATAAGTTCCTCTATTGGTATGACTTGCCTCTCCATAATTCATTGTTGGTGCTTTTTGCTTCTTCAAAAGATTAATTTTTGCATTCAATTGGTTTAGTTGTGCAAGAATGGCGCCAATTGTTGCTTGGAATCTTGAAGGTGCGTTTAGGAAGGTTGTTGCACCAAAATTATAGCGAGATCATTTTGTGAATTTGAATTCGATGGGTGTTCTATGTTCTGATTTGTTTTAATGGAGAATCATTTTTTGAAAGAAGATTTCTTAGTGTTAGTATCTACAGGTTTGAAGATTCACCGCTCTGATACGAAGCTAATAATACTTGCAAATTTATGAGTTAGGAAAGAAGAAAAAGGATAATCTAGAGTCAGAATCTATAAACTTTCCAATGCACAACAATTTCCAGGTAATAATTCTTATATCATCAAAAGACATAATACACATATTTATAGAGTTTTGTCTTCATAACTACCTATAATAACTGTTGCAATATAGATAATACATAATAACTTCCTTAAATTGATAATAACTACTTTTAAATACCTAAACCTGTGTCTCCTATAATATACTAGAAGAGACGTGTCATATTCCTATCACCCATAGTCACCTGTAGGAAGAAGAAAAAACAAACAGTATGGTTGATAGGAATAAACGTCCTCTTCTGGTTTATTCCAGAAGAAAGACACAAGTTTAGGTATTTAATAGAAGTTAGGAGTGGTTATTATCAGTTTAGGGAAGTTATTGTTTCTTATCTGTTTTTGGAAGTTATTATAGGAAGTTATTTAGGCAAGATTTTATAAATATTTGTATTATTTTTATGATTGTATGAAGGATATTACATGAGAATTATTGTGTACTAGCTAGAGTTATAGATCCTGGCTCTAGAGTGTCTTTTCTTTATCTTAAATTCAACAAATGCTAACAACTTGGTATCAGAGCAATGAATTTTGGAACTTCTTAAATACCATGGTTAACACACAAAATTCTTCCTATGAGAATAATTCCCATTACACCCAAACTAGAACCCATAAATCCCACCAAATCCCAATCTGCAGAATGACCCTATTGTAATCATGGTGCAACAACCATCATAAATGCAACCGGAGTCTAATCACCAACAACTGGCGGTCATTCTTGCAAAATTGAACATGAAGAATTCAAAAATTAATGCTTTAAAGAAATAAAAGGCACTAATAATGGATCATGGAGAAACAATCCATAACATCAGAGATACTTACGATGAACAAGATGAAGTCGATATGGATAATCCATGGTGGAGTAGAAATCCTTCTAAACAACCTTATTCGAAGGTTGAAATTCCAAAATATAAAGGAGGTAATCCTAGAGGCTAGATTTTAAAAGAAAAAAATATTTTTGATATTACCAGACACTTGAAGAGAAAGTTGATGTAGCCGCGATGAATTTGGAAGGTGAATACACTTTTACTTGGGTTTCCTCAAGAAGAACTATAAGGTATTGAGATGAATTAGTGCAGGCTTTCTAAGAACAATTTGGTCATGCGAAATTTCAAAACTTAGACGTTCACCTTTATGGAATTAAGCATATCGGTACTGTGGGTAAATATAAGCAAGAATTTGTACTTCGACAACCTTGAGTCCAGGGATGGCCTGAACACTATCTATTAGGCATTTTCATCAACGACCTAAAAAAGGAATTACAAGCAAACGTCAAAATTCAAAAACATCAAACCGTATAAGGCCTAGGGTCATTCAAGAACCGAGACCATACCAAGGGGAGTCATTAACCTATAGTTTGGTTCGGAAGGGTGGTCGGTCTAGACATGCCAACCCAAAGCTCAGTCCAACCCGGAAAGAAACCCGTCTCTCCTGGGTTGGGCAGATTGAGTCAGACTGGATCGGGTTAGTGGTCCAGCTGGCCTAGTCTATGTTGCCTTTTTTTGAAAAAAACCATTTTTTTAGAACCTAAAATAATTCATACAGGCATAAATTTCGAACCTTAAAATCTTCAATCCTAAAATTAAACCATCCATATCATCAATATTCATGCATCAATTCAATATTCATGCATTAATTCCCTGTGAAGAAAATAAAAATAATTCATCAATTGAATTCTTTGGGCGCTGTTTCATCAATCATTTATCATTCAACAAAATAGTATAAGGATAACCTACACACCATCTACCCATAGATGAATATTTCAATTCATCAATTAAAACTAACATAAATTGATTAAAGGCTGTTGACAAAGAGTCTTGCTCATCCATTTCAATTTTAGAATATACTTGCAAGACATGAACAGATGCTTATCATATCAGTATATATAAACTAAAAACAAGATCCAAGAAAGTAGCAAAATCAAGCTCATAGAAAATCACTACAGCAAAACAATATATGAAACAAATGCTTAAATGAGCTAAATTATGAAATAATTACAAATGCAAATCACTCCAGCAAAGACAATTTAAGAAACAATATATAATCCAGCCTACATTACAAACATGGATACTTGATTGAACACAAGGCATGCAAAGTGAACCAGCAAATGTTTTTGCAATGCTTTATCAAATTAAGAGTTTTTGCAACATTTGCAACATTATTCAAAAGGTATAGATGACCAAAATAATGCTTTATCTGATTTAGTTTACTACTACTATCCAGCAGATATGTTGGCTCCAATTAACCAAACCAATGCATATATTGAGGAATCATGAAATAACTACAAATTCTCACAAAAAATATCTATGCAAACAAACCAACATTATCTACTTAACTATAAAACTCTAATGAAGCACATTTTGAAAGGCCTTCTTCCTTTCCTTAGGTCTATGTGGATATTATGATACTATCAGAAAGAGAATATAATTGTATTGTATTGTGAATGTAACAAAATAACCAAGAAAAATAAAACAATTAATATAATTAAATGGTAAGATAATGGGGAAAAATAAGAATGCACGTCTCCATCTATATGGGGATAACACAATATCTGAAAGAGATTCAGGCAAGAAAAAAATGACAGAAAGAGAATATAACTCCATTATATTGTAAATGTTGTTAACTTGAGCCTACCAGCGCATAATTTCTTCATTGAACATGTCAATATAAATATCAATCTGCTCATACATAAGATGTCCAAATCTTTAGAGGGCCACAGTGGAATGAAAGAAGGTAGAGATAACTACAATGCAGTCCAGCATACATAAAGCTCCGAAGAACTTGTAAAATGACATACTCTATACCAAAAATCTTCTACCTAAGCAAAATCCTAAGCAAACAGAGGAAGAACTTGAGGCCAAAAATCAGCAAAACACAAAACACACATTCTAAATGCTAAGCAAAATGAAACTAACAGAGGAAGAACTTCTAAATGTAGAACATAAAGAATCAGCAAACTAAGTGACAGAACATGAAGCAAAATGCTAAGCTAGAGGCCGGACTATATGTTGAGAGATGAGACACGAGCACCGAAGATCTTGGAGTTGAGACACGAGCACCGAAGATTTTGTCGTCGATGAAGCTGATAGCGTCAATTAAATCTTGGAGACGGAGACGAATCAATGGCCAGAGTTAAGGTTTCATCTTCATCCTTTCGAAATGGGGGAAATGGAGAATTGGAGATTGATCTACCAAATACAAATGGGAAATGTAGGGTTAGGGCAGAAGGTGAGAACTTGAGAATATATGTTGCTCTTACAACAACGTCGTTTAAGCTTAGGTAATCTTTTTTTTCTTAAAAAAAACTAGAGGCTGTAATATATAATTATATATTATAGTAAATATATATAATTTTAGCCAATAGGACCGGGCTAACTAGTCCTTTACCCTTACCCGAAACTCGGTTCTACTCGATCTTCGGGTTTGACCCGGTCCTGCCCAAAGCTATTCGGGTTTTTTGCCCCTTTTCGAGCTGGACCGGGTAGTGTCTGAGCCAGGTCGGGTTGCCAGGTTTTCGGGTATCTTGAACAACCCTAATAAGGCTATGAGTTTGGCCTTGGAGTTTGAAGCCAACATCCAATCCCAACCTACTCCATGATCTCAATTTTCACGTGCAACAGACTAATATCCACGAGGCTTGGAATATTTAAATAATAAGCAAGATAATAAATTTTTTCACCACATCAGCATGGAGACTTTTTCACCGGCACAAATCATACGAATTCATATCCTAATCGCCCGTTATCGTTGACAGTTACCAATTTCATGCAATCATCCTATCCGAATCGTTTGCCATCGTCCACAATCAACATACAAGTTTTGGCCAGTAACGATGCCGAGCGACAATATCAAGAGAGAAGGGACTCTGTTTCAAATGTGGCAAACGGTTTATGCTAGGTCATCACTACAAATCTTCAATGCTGAAACTAATGGAAATTATCGATGAAACTGAGGCATCAATGAAGTTCTCTGAGGGTGAACAACTCGTTAATACTGGTTTGGGTGAAATTAGTTTAGCCGAGATCTTTCTCCATGCCATTCTTGGAAATTCTTCGGCTACTACAATGAAAGATATGAGGGACTATAGGCATTAAACCAATATTAATTCTCATAAACAGTGATTCGATGCATAATTTCGTTTCCAACAAAATTGCTAAGACCATGAAATTACCAACACAACCTTTTCCTCCTTTCAGTGTCCAAGTTGGGGATGATGCCATGATAGCCTATAAATCCATTTGCAAGCAACTTGAAGTTAAGGTATAAGACTTAACCATTAAAGATGACTTCTTCCCTTTTTCTTTGGGAAATGTAGATATGGTTCGGGTATTAAATGGTTGGCATCTTTGAATACGGTGGAAGCAAATTGGTAGCAAATGTTCATGATATTTTGGGTTGTTGGTAAAAGATATAAATTATAGGGCATTCCTCGACAAGTCACTTTAGCCTCCCTATGCAACTTTGTATGTGATGAATTGGTTCAGAGGTTTCACAGGTTAGAAGAATTACTCCACTCTTATTCTTCTATGTTTCAAGAGCCTCAAACACTACCACCATTTCGACAACACAGTCATGCCATACCCTCTATCCTAATGCAGTCCCACCCAATATAAGACCATATCGATATCCTTTTGCTCAGAAGGATGAGATTGAGAAGCAAGTGGCTGTCTTGTTACAAAAGGGATTTATACAACCCTGTGTTAGCCCCTTTGCAAGTCCTATACTTTTGATACCAAAAAAAAGATTTTACTTGGAGGTTTTGTGTTGATTACCGTGAGCTCAATCGTATTACAATCCCAGATAAGTACCTTATTCCTACTATTGATGAATTAATTGATAAGTTGTATGGAGCCAAATTCTTTTCTAAGATTGACCTTCATTCTAGCTACCATCAAATCCGAGTACTTCCTTCAGATGTTTCTAAAAACGGATTTCTATACTCATTCGAGTCATTATGAATTTATTCTTATGCCTTTTGGTCTTACAAATGCTCTTGCTACTTTCCATGCCACAATGAATGATTTGTTTCGACCCTTCTTATGAAAATTTATCTTGGTGTTCTTTGATGATATTTTGGTGTATAGTAAAACCTTTGAAGATCATATTGTGCACTTGAATACCATATTACAGATTTTGCAGCAACATGATTTTTATGCTAATCCCAAGAAATGTGACTTTCTTCAATTGGATATAATTTTTTTGGGCCATATTATTTATACTCAAGGAATTAATTGTTCTTCAATTGGATATATTATTAATTGTTCTACAATTACCAGACTTTACCAAGCCTTTCATTGTTGAATGTGATGCTTCCTCAATTGGTATAGGTGTAATATTACAATTGGATGGTCATCCTATTTCTTATTACAACAAAGGATGATCTATTTCGCACCAAAACATATCTATTTATGATCGAGAATTATTTGCTTTGGTAATGGCTTTAGACAAATGGAGGACACTACTTACTTAGACACAAGTTTTTGGTTCATACGAATCATTTCAATCTAAAATATCTTATGCAACAATGGGTTACTACACCATCACAACAACGTCTCCTCCTAAAACTCCTCCCATTCAATTTTAATATTATCTACAAACCAGGAGTGACTAATCAAGGTGTTGATGCTCTATAACGGTATCCACATTATGGTGATTTTTTCCATTTGGCAGTTCCACATGTTTCTGATTTTGACAACTTATCACATCTATTGCAGCAAGATCCATTCACCAATCAGATCATCCAATCTCTTCAAACAGAACCAAATTTTGTTTCTGGTTATTCTTTGGTTTCTAGAAAGTTATATCATAAAAAAAGATCAGGTAATTCCTGCAAAATCTGCCCTTACTCAATTGCTAATTTTTGAAGCTCACACTTCTTTAGTTGGTGGTCATGGTGGTGTGCTCAAGACCCTTAAACGATTATAGGCTTACTATTTTTGGCAAAATATGAAGGCTAGAAGTAAAAGACTTTGTTTGGCAGTGCTTGGTTTGTCAATGCGGCAAATATTTGCCTCAATCTTATGTTGGTTTGTTGCAGCCTTTACCTATTCCACACCATATTTGGGAGGATCTTTCCCTTGACTTCATCACTAGGATTATCCAAATCCAATGGCTTTGATGTGATCCTGGTTGTGGTAGATCGTTTAAGCAAATATGCTCATTTTCTTGGCCTTACACGTCCCTTTACTACAAAATCAGTGGTTCCTCTATTGTAAGGAGATTATTCACCTTCATGGTATCCCTAAGATAATAATTTTTGATAGGGATCTTATATTCTTAAGTTCTTTTTGGCAAGAATTGTTCAAACTCTCTGGAACTAAATTGAAAATGAGCACTTCTTATCATCCTCAAATGGATGGTCAAACAAAGGTTGTGAATAGATGCTTGGAGACATATCTCCGTTGTTTTTGTCAAGATCATTGAAAAAGCTAGTATTGTTTTCTACATTGGGCAGAATTCTCCTATAATACTGGGTTTCACACTTCCACAGGTTATACTCCTTTCTAAATTGTTTATGGCAAGGATCGTCCTATTTTGATTCCCTATGTGCAAGGTACATCTCCTATTGTTGACTTAGTGAAGTTATTGTTTCTTGTTTGTTTTATGGAAGTTATTATAGGAAATTACTTAGGCAAGACTCTATAAATATTTGTATTCTTTTTTTATGATGGTATGAAGGATATTACATGAAATTATTGTGTATTGGCTAGAGTTACAGATCCTGGCTTTAGCACTACAAAAAATAGCATATTACCCACAAAAATTACCCATAGAATTCTGTGGGTAATTCCAATTACCGACAGAATTACCCACAGAATTCCGTGGGTAAACCATTTCCGATGGAACAAAAAGCGTCGGTAAAAATGCCGTGGCTGATCATATTACTGACGGAATATTATTCCGTTGGAAAATCACCGATGGATTAGGGACAAAATTATTCCGTCGGTAATTAGCCACAAAATATTCCGTGGGTAATGGGATGGAATTCCGTGGGTAATCTGACCAAATTTTCATATTTCCTTTTACGTTTTTTTAAACTTTCAGCAAAAACATCTATGTTTTTTTAGGCAGATTTTTTTAATAATTAAAATGCACTGAAACAAGAAAATAAGCATGTTCATATAGATAGAAAGCTGAACAAGTTCAAAGCACATGTTCATATAAATGTCACAATTTAAAATCACTAAAAGGGCAAATAGATATAAACAGTCACTAAGTTAGTTTTTTACAACAGCAATGAAAATATTCAACTATCATTTTCAGTGTCTTCATTTGCATTGGTAGCAAGGGGAGCCTCATCATTGGCGGCAGGGTTAGAGAGATTAGGTAAGTGAATCCCAAGTGCTTGCAATGCTGACATAATCATGTCGTTCTTTTGTTTCAAGCTTGCAACTTCTTCTTTCATTTGAGTCATCTCCGTTTGCATTTTTGGATCCACCGTAGAGTTGACAGAAGGAGGTGTGGCAGAAGAACCAATATGTTTATCTTCAGATCCAAGCCCATAGATTCAGCCCTTCTTATTCTTACCACTAGTAACCTCTAACCACAAATTAAGTTCATCTTGATTAGACAGGATACCTCCCTCAGAATTAATTGATTCCTTTTGTCTCAGAAATTCATCCTGCAAATGAAGTACATAAAAATAAAGACAACAAAATATTAATCTTTATAAGATGAGCAAAAACAAAATTCATTCAACAACATAGTTTGATTTTTAATGTGCAACTTCTGCCGCATGATCACGTACATAGCAAGATGTTAAATAAAAGCTAAGTAGTGGACTTGAATATATAATACCAATGATAATATTAATCACAAAGTCAAATAATACTATAGACTATTTGATTTATGCAGAGTCAGAATGGAAAGCAAAATAATCAAGCTAGGTCTTATATTTAACCAAGCCCAGTACGGTACATGGCTAAGCTGATTCACGTGTTGGCTCATAGCATTATTCATTGATGTCATACGGCACTAGCTAGCTCCTTTTTTTTTTTTTTTTTAAAAATATATTATTATCTAGTATCTAGTATGATTTTTAATTAATAACAACTATGTGTTGGTGTCATACAACACTCCATTTAACACCCATTGCATCTTCTTATTCATACATCTCTCTTTGCGTATTGAAGTCACACATACATGCACAGAATGAAGAACCAATACGTGCAAACAGTAAGAGGCTGGTTTAGTCAAGTTTCTCCTACAAGCGATTTGGCTTTATTCATCAATGCAATTCTCCATGTTGCTGTTACAACTGAAACTGACACAAACCCACTCTATATATACACAAACACACACACTATATTGCACAATAATCAAAAGTAAACTCATTTTATATATTTAATGACAATCTAATAAGTAATATCAAATCTGGTCATGCCGTACGGAACAAACAAGTTGTAAAGAACAGTCCCTATTTTCATCACTAATATAAACAAAGAACATCACTATTTTCATAGATCAGCTAGCACTTTCCGACATACGTTATGTTCATAACTAGGTGGCCAGTTACACACTATAATATAAACAGAGAACGTCACTATTTTCATACATCAGCTAGCATTTTCCTTTGTTTTCCAACCTTCTTAATTAAGGAAACTTCATTTCCTGAATATTCTTACCTTTTCATATTTCACATTTAGGGAGACCCACAAGCACGTTTAGGAGCCTTGAATTATTCATATACATTGACCTACTTTGTGTATTATAGGTTAGTCAAATTAAATTATAGAGAATGATCAAGAATAATAATAGGATTAACATGCATATTAATTCAAGTCCAAAGCAGTCCATATGAGAGAGATATGATTTTTTCAAGTTGGCACTAACATCACCGTCACAGTCCAGACCCAGCTTCGGTGTTTTGAGCATATCTCACAAACGACAAATCCGATTGAGCTGAAATTGGTGGCATATGAAATTATACTCACAAGGATTTCTATGAAGACTTGAACCAAACAAACAGAGTTCAGACCAGGGAGATATGACCTTCGAAAGTTGATAGTCAGTTCAGGATGTTGCAGAAAACGCTGATCAAGAACAACCTCCATTCATCTGATGTTAATGGACGAACTACAACTAGCTTGGAGTTGATTCTTGTTGAAATGGAAAGAATATTTGAAGAGCTTTCTGAAATGAGATGATTTGCTAAATTTGGATTTATACCAAAGACGTTATATGCTCGCTGGAAATTGCTTCTTGAACTGTCAATGAGTTTACTTCTTGAAAATCTGATTTTTGCACAAAATCATGGTAGGCGACGACCTAACACTCAAGGATAGCCTACTCAAGCAAAGTGATTGGGATGCCCAAGCATCAACGAGTTCGAGTGAAGATTTGCAATTTGGAAAGTCATGCTCGAAACGAAAATTAGTCTTGCCCGAGCATCAATGAAACGAAAGTGAGAATTCCAACTATGAAGAGTCTTGCCCGAGCATAGAAGAAGTCTTGCCCGAGCACCATGCTCGAGCAGACCATTTATGATGCCCGAGCATCACCGTGTTCTGGAAAGAAAGAAGTGATGGATGATCAGTCATGCTCGAGCAACACACCGAGCTTGCCCGAGCAGCATCGAGGCAGAAGCAAAACAATGACTGGTAGTATAGCTTGCCCGAGCATGAAAAATATCATGCTCGAGCACCATGTCTGCGGGGAGAAGACTTGCCCGAGCATACCTTGAGACAACGTGATTAAGAAGCTTGCCGAGCAAGCCTGGTTTCATGCTCGAGCAACATCACCAAGTCTGTATATCTCCGCAAGCATGCTTTCGAGGTTGCTCAAGCAACAGCGATGCGCTCTCACTTCTCCGCCTCTGTCAATGTCTTGCCCTAGCAAGAATAGCACCATGCTCGAGCAACATCGAAGCAGATCACTTCCAAGCCTTTGTAAAGAAGCTTGGCCGGGCATGATTATATTCATGCTTGAGCACCATGCTCGAGCAGGAAAAATACCTTTGCCCGAGCATCAGCGACCAAGTATGATTTAGACTATCTCATAAGAAGCATGCCCGAGCACACTATTTTTCTTACTCGAGCATGATCATGCTGTTCTCAAAATCACCGTGTTCGAAATCTTGGCTTCTCATCAAGAACATCCAGATGAATTCTAAAAGAACTTATGCTACCTCTTAACATTATTTATATCATTTTTGTATAAGTTTCAGATGATTATATGAAGGACTCAAGCACATAGCTTATCAGATAGCAGAGCACAATTCCACAACGTCTCAGAGAATTTTGAAATGATTGTTATCAATTGATTTACATTTGCTATATTCCATCCTAAAGTATTTTTCATATGCGTTTGAAAAAAATACTTTCGATAAGTTACGATGATGCTTTATACAAACAAAATATTTTAATGTTTATACACAACAAAATATTTTAATGTATTGAATGTACATTAACCCTTTTAAATACTGGATGTGCCTAAAAAATATTTAGAGTATCATATTCATAACATGGACCCTTTAATAATGTTAATATTAGATGATTTCAATTTTTTTTTGAAAAAAAAAAAGACAAATCATACAAGAGGTGAGGTCGCATTGTTTTTACCTATATCAGATGCATTAATTATCTAGGTGAACAACTAAATTACAGGTAGACCTAAACTCCCAGTGAAGAGTTCTTACAAGAAGAGAGCAGAGTGTGGCATGGGCATTAGATTTGACTTAGAGACTGGGCAGTGTTAAATGTAAGTGGAGAATGCAATTTAGTTTATGCTATTTATATGTTCCAATACATAATGCTTTATGTATTTCATAATTATGACTATTGTTAAGAATGATCAATGCCCCATTTGTTGATGCTTCTATATGAACAATCCAGAGGCTTCTATATTGTTGCAATCAATACATGAACAATATGATCACCTTTGATGTTGCTTCTATATTGTTGGTTACGCTTTTCATAGCACATCTGATTAACAATCGAGAATGCAATAGAGAATGGTTTATTTATTTTGAGAGATAAAGCTACTGCAATTTTTTGATATGATGTCTAAGAATGCAATTTATTTTGACAGCTAATCTATCCTTTTCAGCTTTCCTATTTCTAGCCTGGAATGCGATTTGAGACTGTAATTGAAGAGGGGGCTGCTCAAGAGTGGACAGAACATTCTATTATCTTGAGATACGTTTTCCAATTCCAAATGAGAGGGAAATGTGGAAGAGTTACGTTACGAAAAGTCACGAGAGGGGAACTGCACTCGGTGATGGTACCACAGTCTCACAACTAGATACACAGGGACATGGGAACAACTAAAGCACTGTCAAGTGTCAATAACTAAACCAGGGCTTATACCAGATACGAATCAGAGCCTAATTGTTGGAAATAGAAACAGCTAAAGCACAAGAAACAGAATGGTTTTAGCCTTGTCGAAGACTTATCTAGGTGACATTTATCCTAATTCTTACATTATAATTAAATTTTACAAAACCACAAGCAGAGGAGAGAGCACAAAAAAGAGCACAGTTTCAACCTAAATGTTGAAAATTGAAATCGCAGCCTAGTAGCCAGTCAAATAATTGAGATTTTGAGAAGTGGAAATACTTGAAATTGAAAGAAAGTGAGAAATAAGCACCTTGGTGATGCCGATGATTTGGGTCCGAGCAGAAGAGCAAGTGCGACGATTTTGGGTCCGATGATGCCGATGGATAATGGATCAATAAACTTGAAAGCCTCTCAAGGGCGATGCCACAATGCCACAACACCAATGGTTTGGGTCCGATGGATGAAAATGGCAAGGCAACTCCAGTCCAGAGTCCACACTCAGTCGCTCATAATACTAAAATAGGAGAATAAGGTTTCGCATGGGAGGGAAAGAGGCAATTTGCACATGACTAAAAATTAGCGCCGAACTGAAAATGAAAATGGGGCGCTCAAATTGAATTTAGGGATTTAGGGTTTGCAAAATGTTAATATAAAGGGTTAAGGTGCAAAAATGCACATAAGTTTTTACTCAAGGGGCACCTAATATCATATGCTTTTTGGATGTGCAAAAATGCACATGAGCTTGTAAAACTAGAGCAAAAAGACCATCACAGTTAAATTGTCTTAACAGACGTTCAATACATTATAAAAATACCAAAATGCCCCTCACCTCATAAAAACACCCTCCCCACCTTCACTCATCGCCAACACCACTCATCTCGTGCCTTTTCAGTTCAACCTCGCCGTCATGGCTTCCTCTCGCCGAAATTGTGAATAAGCATTCCTGTTTGGACGTGAAACTCGGACTGTATCCAGATCCTTATTGCTTCTCATCAACAAACCCAGATCTGTTTTTCTTCGACTGAACAAAACCATATATAATCTCAGGCGTTCAAACTCCCAACCTTTCTCATATTCACCTCGTTTAGTGACTTGCCGGTTCAATACCCTTTGTAATACTAATATTTACTTGGTTTGAATAGAGAGCTTTTAATTTCTTTTTCTAAATATAAAATCATCACCTAATAATCGATAGAAGGAATTTCTTATATAGTATAGGCAATTTATCTTATCCAGTAAAGGAAGTAAGTTCGCTAGCTATCCAACGGGCAAAGAATAGCATTCCGGTCTCTCTTGAAAGCGTTCAAGCATGTGAAGAAAGAACACGGATTTCAATGTGGAGATTATTTTTTTGTTTGAAAGTTTCATTAGGTTCTTCTCCCTGTCCTTAGCCCTCCTCTCCTAACCCGTATAACTCCAAAAAAGAGAACTCTCGGAAGTCGATTATGTCCGAGCCGAGCACCGGGATCGGAGAAACTACTCGTTTAGAAGTCCGACAGTCCTGGGCGGTCGCCCAAGCTGAGGGTGGTTGTTCGATCAGTATTGTCGGCGGTGCCAGATAATCCGCTGGGCCTCTATGATCTAGCTGGGTCTCTCGAGGTGGCTAGAGTGAGACATAGAATGGAGGGTTAAAGAGTAAAGTGAAGGGCATTAGAGGAATTTCAAAATTATAGATAATTTTATTTAAATAGTGTGGGCCCCACTAACATAAGTTAACCTATTTTAACGGTGTGTGCATTTTTGCTTTGGTTTTATAAGCTCATGTGCATTTTTACACCTCCGAAAAGCACATGGTACTGAGTGTGAAGGTGGAATATCACTTAGAGGGGGGGTGAATAGGTGATTACAAAAATTCTTTCTCGGTATGATGGGTAATCGATGGAAGCAGTAAAGAAGTAAATAGAGATGACACAGAGAAGTTATACTGGTTCGGTCTAACTCCTTGACCTACGTCCGCACCCGACATTCCGGATTTCCACTATCTCACAAATACAATTACACACTCGTAACTCCGGATGATCCTTTCTCCCTAGGACTCACTCCCCCTTACAAGTTGTAATCGTACACCCACACTCAAGATACCGCTATCTTGAGATTTGAACGAGTTATAAAGCAAGTAATGAAACTCTCTCACAGAGTAGATAAATGATGAATACTAAAGCTTACTAATATCCGAAGATATAATCTGAATACAATATGAATAGTTGAAAGCTTTATCTATGTATGCGCTGGTTCATATTGATGGATTCAATTCTTTTGGTATTTATGAGTTGAAGCTTGAAGACCGTTGGAAGAATTTGAATCTTCCCGTTAGAATGTGTTTAGACATCCGTGCCTTCTGCTTATCCATGTTTGAATGTTTGCTTAGTGGAGTCACTTTACAGAATGTCATCCATGTGGTCTTGGATGAAGATCAGATTAGATTAATGATTTGGAAGCTTTTGCTGTATAGGCACCATAATGATAAGATTCTTTTTGTCGGCTCTGTTCCATGATATCCTTAGTGCGCCAGCTTGTCATAATTTGAACCTTGATTAAGTAACTGAAAAACAAAACTTTGATCTTCTGAAGATTCATAAGCAAACTCGTTAAATATAGTTAGAATCAATAATAACAAGCAGCATGGCATATTCCATAATTTATAGATCAGCGGTCAAGTTAAATGGACATTCTTGGTGTTCTTCGTTTGATCTGGTAACTTTGATTATGAACCTATAAAGCACTTAGAGAGATTATTAATAATATCACAGTTAATATAGGATGATGTATTGGAAGCTAAAATCAATTAACTGGATCATTTAAAGAAAGTTACAGATGAATCAGGTTTGCTGTCGAGTTATCTGGTATGGATGCTTTGTCGACCATTCTCGAGAATTGTTGTAGTCATACTCGAGAATCGTTCATAATAGCAATCTACACTTGAACTACTTTCGATCATTCTCGAGAATCATTCAGTGATTCTCGAGAACCATTCTCGAGAATTGATTTTCAATTCTCGAGAATCGCAAAACACGTGTGAGTATCGAGATGAAGCATTTGATAATACTCGAGAGTCCTTTCGATTCTCGAGAATGAGTTCTCATTCTCGAGAATCACTTCAAAACAAAATATATCAGTATAGACTATCGACCATTCTCGAGAATCAATTTCTGATTCTCGAGAACCATTCTCGAGAATTGATTCTCAATTCTCGAGAATCACTCGAGAAATACAGAATAGCTCACTTCTGATTTAGCTCCAGAACCGATCACTCTCGAGAACCACTGGTGCATTCTCGAGAACCATTCTCGAGAATCCAAAACCACTCTCGAGAATGCTTTCCTGCGATGGAGATTTAACTAGATTTTATAACACGGTTTAGCAATCATTCTCGAGAATTAAAGATCCAATTCTCGAGAGTTATTCCCGGAACATATTAAACTGAATTCAACATAATTTCAAAACTTAAACATTTGTTATCATCAAAACATTAGGAGCCAACAAAGTGCACTTTGGGTAAAAGCTCATTTACATTTTTGCACCTTTACCCTAATATAAATAAAATAAATTTCGCAAGACATACTAGTAAATCTTCTAGACCGGCGGGTTAGGTGGTTTTGGAAATATCATAAGAAAAAATGTAAAAACATTATATGCATTGTAAAAACATTATATGCATTTTCTAAAAGAAGTTTTTATTATTATTATTTTTATTTTTTATGCCAAGATAAGAAATTGATGAATTGTGTGCACATGGTTTCCATGAGCCATTGTCTTTCATTTTGCACCAAATGAGACTAACTACTTTTGAAGCTAGACTTAAACTAAGTTTTTGAGTTTTTATTTTTTATTTTTGGGCGGGTCCAATTTGATATTTAAGTTGTCCAAGTTAGGCCTATGTGCTCCCTATATTTTATTAGTTTTTTTTTTGAAACTTTGGCACCATATGTTGATTATCTTCTCAACATACTTTGATTAATCATGTCACATAAATTTTGTTCTTATATGCAAATTCAAATAGATAACATTATCATATATATACTATTATCACAATTGTAAGAAAATACTTCTCGTACAATAGACGTGGAGATATAGCCTGTTCTAATTAACAAATAATGAGAGAGTGGCAAGTAATCTTTAATCTACCATCATACCATGCTTTAACCTCTAATGATTTGTACTCCTATTCTAATAGGAATCTTTTTGTAATTAGTTGTTCCTTCTTTCAATTTTATATCTTATCTCACGGTACACTCCACACCATATTGGCATGACAAGTGGATGAAGACATCAAATTCTTGTGTATCTACCCAATAATTAGTTTGTTTGAATGTGTCATGGCATGGCAAAAGTATCATATAAATGTGTTAGCGTCTATATAATAATTAAAAAATATAATGATGATATGTATGTAGATGTGAGTTAGAGTTAAAAAAAACAATTATGCTTTGGTGGTTGTAATTTTGCTGAAAAATATAATTCAAATTACTTTTAAAATAGAATGTGGGAGATTTTGAAGGAGAGGATGTAGGAAGTTTAATTAAGGGCATTTTAGTATTTGAAAATTTATATTTTAATAATTGGTCATTCTAAATAATTATAACTTTTACGGTCCTTCCCAATAAATAGTATTCTCTTTAGGTCGTTCTTTCTAATTTTTCTTTTTTTTCAAAATAAAAAATAATCACCCACAAATTACCGACGGAATTCCGTGGGTAAATATTTTTTAGTTTTTAAAAACAAAAAATGTTAAATTATCCGACGAAATTCGGTGGGTAAATTTTTTTAAAACAAAAAATGTTAAATTATCCACGGAATTACCAACGGAATTCAGTGGGTAATTATTTTTATTTTTTTTAAAAAATGTTAAATTACCCACGGAATTCCGTGGGTAATATTTTTTTTTTAAAAAATATTTTTCCCACGGATTTCCATCGATAATCCGTCGGTAATTAGCGACGGAATTTTGTCCGTCTCAAATTCCGTGGGTATTTTCGTGTGTTTTTTTTTTTTTAGTGTAGAGTGTCTTCTCTTTCCTTTTCTTAATCTTAAATTCAGCAAGTGCTAACAATGGTACAAAATCTTCAGATGTTGGTCTTTAGTGCAGTTGCTTTTTCTTCATATTGCCAATAATTAGTAGCTATTTATTCTACTTTCTCACATTTAAACATTGTGCTATTGTGGAAATTTTTATGCCATCACTGCTTTTTTTTTTTTGGTCAGTATAATGATTCATGATTTCCTCCATATTAAGGTTTTTTTTTTTTTTTTTTTTTTTTTTTTTTTTTTTTTTGTCATAACCTTCAGGGAAATCAAATATATAAGAAAGAGTAAGTAATTTATACCCCTTTTGTTGGTTAGATTCTGTAATTATGGCTTAGCAGTAATAGATGGTTCTGTTAAACTTTAGTCTTTTATTGTGGTGCCTATTTTGTTACAACAATTCTTATTACATTATGTGGGATTGGCTACATATATATACTTGTCATGATGAGCCTATTCATTTGTTAGCTAAAACAAAGTTGACCTAGACTTTTTATTTATTTATTTAATTTCCATTTTTATTTTACTTGCTGGATTTTAATTCAAAAGGGAAGAGATGTGAAGGTGGATTCATCAACTTAATATTGGTTGTAATGGTTTGTGCTTATTGATTTGCTTGAACATTCTCTGTACTTCTAATGTTGGTCAAAGGCCTAGGATCTACTCAAATGGCCCTTGTAGTTGGCTCCTTAGTTTAAAGCTTTTTGCCTTTTATATCTTTCTAGAACTAAAAATTTTATGAGTTAGTTAGTCCCATAAAACTTATCATGCTTGTGACAATTTTTTTTTTTAAAAAGAATAAAGTCCTCTAGCCCATTCCAGTTGTCAATTAGGTGAGTACCTTTGGTTGTACCAGATTTAGGGTGGCTACAATACTCTTTTGAAAATCGCTGGAACCTGAAGTTACAGTTATATGCAAATGTTAATTCCCTCCTCCGCTTCCTGACTGTTGACTACAAGTTATATATAATGCACTATCTCAATAAGATATCTATGAACCTATCATGATCATTTCCAGGGGGAGTTGTAGCATTGGGAAAGTTTGATACCTTGCACATTGGTCATCGAGAACTTGCCATTCAAGCGTCAAGGGCTGGGCCTCCATTTCTTTTATCATTTTCTGGAATGGCCAAAGTACTTGGCTGGAAACAAAGGTATGATCCAGTACTACGTTCTATCAATTCATTTTAAAGGTTTCTTTTATCAGTTTATATAATTTGAAAAATATGATGGTTTGTTCCAGTTCTACAATACAATCATACACTTTCATTTGGTATCAATAACTTTGCAATTGAGAACAGGAAAACTTTTCTACATGGACTTGATTAAATATCTAGTTAGCCATTGCTCTCTTTCTGTTAGGAAATGGACCAATGTTTTCATGTTACCTGACTAATACTAGCATTCCAAAATCTGCTCTCATATGTGGACCTACAAAAATATATTTTCATGAGAAAGTTCTTAACTAATACTTCTGTGCTTTGAATGATTAGTGGTAGGGAAATAATATAAACTCGGCTAAAATATGAAAAACTACCCTCAAGTTGGAGTCATCTGCCTATATTCATCTTGAAATCTTGAAAATGAAACCCCTTGAACTTTCATTTGAATGCTCACATCACCACCATTCTGTCAATAAATCATTTGAATCATTAGAAAAGGGCCACTTCAGGCATCATAAAGCCACGTGGCATTTGGCACAGGAATATTAACTTTTTTATAATATTCATTCAAGTTGCATAAGAGTCCCCAATAAAATACAAAAAATAAAGAATGGGTCCCACTAAAACGCTCTTCATTAGCATCAAAATGTCATCCTCATCGTAGCAGAGATGACTCAACCATCATACATTTTTGCCCCTTTGATCCATCTGGACCTTCACCATCTATGCAACAACTCAGTATCTTCTCCAATCCATCCCTTTCATGCTCCTAATTTATGATTTGTTCTTTTTTTCCTTCTATTAAAGTAATTTTCAGGCAGATACAGAAGTGTGCGACCAAACTGATTTTTATATGAAAATTATTGCTGATATTGCTTCCAAGTACAGAACAACTGCTGTAATAATAGATGTGAACCCTTTAGTTCCTATCTTAATACATTTTACAGGCTCTTGTATACCCATAGAGGCATATATGGTTTTTACCTACAGAACCTTTGTTGGTTATGATTAGTTTTGATGATGTCTTATATAGATGCCATTATTAAAAGCAAAAAGATTGAGTAATATAGTTATCTCCTACATTGACTAACTGCTATATTTAATGTAGATTATTCCAAGTTAAATTAAGAAGAATAATCAAGAAGGAGATAAGGGATTAATGGAAAGAAAGACTTGCAGAGGTTGTCAAGGAAGCAAGATGTTATCAATAGATTTTGGAGTATAACCAAGAAGAAGAGAAGAGACTGGAGAAAGATGTTATCAAAAGAACTTGCACAATAAAATAGGAATACCAACATTCAAGTTCTTGTGATACTGGAAGTCTCTATGATAAGCAGAAGTTGGAATGAAGCTTCATCACTTTATGCATATTAAAGAAGGTAGAAGCTGCAGAGAATAATGAGCCCAAGTTAAATGATGAAGAATGATCAAGATGAGAGATGGAAGAAGGAAGAACTTGATGAATGTAATGAGAATATCATTATACAAGTTCCAAGATTGATTCTAGAAGTCTCCACGATCAAATGGAAGTTGGAATGACTCAATTCGGAGTTAAAATGAGCAAAAGGGAGCTTCAGATGATCCAACTCGAGTCATGAGATTGCAACTCGAGTTAACCACTTTGTTACAGCGTTTCTAGGTTTCTGGACTGATATAACTCAAGTTATCACTAAGCAACTCGAGTTGTATAACTCGAGTTATCACTAGTAACTCGAGTTACAATGTATTTCAGCAACTCTGTTCACCTCTGTTTCACGTTCAGCATGCGCAATGTATGGTATTTCGATGATATCTCTCAAACCAGAGATTAGATTGAGGTGAAACCAGTGGCATATGAAACTAGATTCCCAATGCGTCATTTTGATATAAAATTCAAGCCCAAAGGAGTTCAGATCAAGAATATATGAATTGTATAAGTTGGGACTGAAAATCACGCCACAATGCATACATAGCTTTGGTGTTTTGAGTGTATCTCACAAAATACAAATCGGATTGAGCTGAAATTGGTGGCATATGAAAGTAGACTCAAAGGGATTTCCATCAAGATTTAAACCAACTAAAATGGAGTTCAGAACATGGAGATATGGCCTTCGAAAGTTATGGCAAGTTCAAGATGGTTCAAAAACGCTCAACATACAGTGAGTTTGGAATGAGCTGTTAACTAGGCTTGGATAACACAAGTTAGGACTGGAAACTTGAGTCAAAATCAATCAGAGAGGCAGACAGAGAAGAATGAATATTGAGAAGAGATTTTAACTCGAATCAACAAAGTAGCAGAGCACTATTCACAACGTCTCCGAGAATTTTGAAATTAATGTTATCAATTGATTACTACTTGCTATACTCTTCAATGTTATTAATAATCTTTGTGAGGAAGTTTCAGTTGATCAAAAGCTCGGATTGAGGATCAATGCATAAGTGAATGAACTGGTTTAACTCGAGTCATGCAAGATAACTCGAGTCAACTTTTTGGCAGAAAGCAATCAGACCTTTCGCGCACATACTGCAACTCGAGTCATGAAGGATAACTTGAGTTAGGAAACTCGAGTCACATACAATAACTCAAGTCAGCGTTCCTGCATCAGAAAATCACCGTGTCCGAAATCTCAAAATCATTGTTTGTGATTTCATTAATCCTTAGCATCACTCATTACTATTCCTAATCATCTTTAATCGTTTGTTAATGAGTTTCGATGATTATGTGAAGGATTAACATCGATTACAAAAAGCCGATGGTTACGTCGGCTTCAACGGCTATATTTGTTTATGCCAACGGTCATATTCAAAACTGAAGGAATTGCTCAACGGTCATAAATTGCAACTAACTATAAAAGGAGAAGCATTCAAGATAGAAGAGGTTGGTGATGAGAGCTTGCACTGTCGAAATGCTGATATTCTGAATCCAACATTTAGCTCACACGCTCTCTGTTCTCAATGCTTGTATAGTTCATCTTAGAGAGTGAGATTATTTGTAATATACTTCGTGTTTATTCATTTACTCTTTTAGAGAGAACATTTCGATTACTAAATCATTGTAAGAATCTCAAGTCGTGGGACTTGGAGATTGGGTTATCGCTTACAACTTGTAAGGGGGAGTGTATCCTAGTGAGAGGATAACTTCGAGTACAGAGTATGTAACTGATTGAAAGAAGTATCTCGGTGAGAGTTTTGGCTTCACAAGTGCCTGGGTGAACTTGTGAGATTGTATAGGCTTTTCTTGTGCCTGGATTAAACAAGAGGATAGTGGATTGAAAATCTCAAGTGGAGCTTGGGACCGGACGTAGGTCAAGGATTGGCCGAACCAGTATAAATCTCAGTTTGCATATTCTCTTCCCTTATCTCTTATATTTCCAGTATATGTTTATTTGAATATCTAACTGTTGATTTAGAAGTTGCGAAAAGATTTTCAAAGTTTCTAAAGTTTTATTAGACACCCAATTCACCCCCCTCTTGGGTGATAGCCAGGTCTTACAACCTTAACCTCACTTCCTCTTTCTGTGTTTCGTTTTCCCCCCCTTAATGTTGAAATTGGTACTCAGCCAAACTCCATGGGTTATCTATAATCAAACCAATGCATTGGAGATGAAAGTAAAGAAGAATTTGTAAATTGGGAGCATGAAAGTGATGGATTGGAGAAGGAAGAGACAAAATTATTGAATGGAGGCTGAAGCTTCAGATGGATCAATTGTTCAAAATGGAGAACAGAAGAGTCACCTTTATTTTGCTGATGAAGGCATTCCAGTGCTAATGTAGTCCCCAGGGCCTTTGTTATTTTTTTGGTTTCATGGCCTCTTTTGCAGCTGGAGTAAATATTTAAAAAATGTCCATATTTCCATGTTAGATACTGCATAATTTTATTACGTCAGATATAACCCTTTTCCATTTATGATTGAACAGAGTTTTCAACAAAAAAGGTTTTTATATTCTCACAAATGAAAATTTAAGGGAGATTATTCTCAGGCTTTAAAGATGATAGGGGTTCTGTGTAGATGACTCAAAGGTTATGGGAGTTCTTTATATTTTAACCTAAACTCAGATGAACCTGATATTGTGGTCCACAACTGGGTACTAGTTGAACAAGTGTGGTTCATGATCTTTTCATTTTTGATAAAAGATAAAGGAACTTTGTTTTATTTCTTGGAATGAAGTTATCCTTCAGCATTGGAGATTAAGTTGATAGATACTTGGATGATTTTATCAAATTGGTTATGGTGCACTGCAAAGTGCAAAATATGTACTTCCTCTATTTAGCATCATAAATCCCTATCTAGGGCTACCTTGGCAAATGGCAATAACTTTCACATGGCCTGAGTAACCACTCAATTGCAATGCTATTTTTCAAATTCATATGGAGAAACTTACAAGAATAAGTGTATAATTATCTAAGAACTTCCTCAAGATGTTTTATGTTTGCAGGTGATTATATATGAAAGATATATACTTTGGGTAATCAATATGTTTCAGATTTGATGGATATCATTTGGGCTATACTTTTAGTGATCTAGAGTCCTCCTTTCTAAAGAGCAGTTTCCTTTATTCTAGTTGGCTATGTTGTACTTCAGATTTTATAGTAACAAATAAATGTGCTGTGATTACAATGAGATACAGCATATGACCATCTTTTTCCTTTTTTCTCAAATAGGGCTCCTGTAGTTGCCAAATGCGACCGGAAGCAAGTGCTTTCTTCTTGGTCTTCTTGTGTTTTTATAAAGAGTTCCGGGTTGAGTTTTCAAGTGTAAGACATCTCAGTCCTCGTGAATTTGTTGAGAAGTTATCGAAAGAGCTTAGAGTGCATGGAGTCATTGTGGGTAAACTACATCTCCACTATTATTAAATTAAGAGAAAAATCCTATTAAAAGACGGTTGAAATACTAAATTCTAATTTGGGCTGCTGAACGTAACAAATCATTAATTAGGTTATGTGACACAATTAGGGATTTAGAAATTGGGTCAAATTATCTCCATACCCCTTAGTTATTAAAAAAAGTAAAATTTAGGATAGAACCATTTGTGTGCTACGCAGAAGACTAACTGTACCAGACGTCGGCAAAGTCAGAAAATTGGCGAAGGAGCAACAATAAGTTGGTTCTAATGTTAAATCTTCCTTATTCTCATCGTGTTCAATAATTCAAAGTTACAATTCCTCGAATAGGCACATATAGGGGGGAACATAGTTTTCTGCAGTAGTATTTGTCATGGAACCTCCATTATCAAATCAATTGAAATGGAGAGACTAGCTTCAGTAGCTCACCCTACATGCAAATCATCTCTTAATTAAAGCGACTTCTAAATTTAATCATGATACTCTATGCTGTATAGCAATGGGATCAAAATGGTGACTGAAACAATAGAAAGAGAGGCTATGTCTTGTCTTAAATTGTTGAGTCTTCTTCTATCGCTATTTTTTAAGCTTCAATTTTTTTCCCCATTATAATGCTACAAATTTGAGCAAAGTCAAGCAAAACACATACAGGAAAACAAAAGTTCAGTCCAAAAGTTAAAAGCTAAAAGTATTGTGTAGAGGCATAAATACTTTGTGTGATATGTTATTCAAATGAAAGGTTGCAATATATAGGCTAATGAAGAGAAATAAAGGAGGAAAATTAGGGATTACAAATAAGATTGGGAAATCAAATCATAAAGTTTCTATAATCAAGGAGCAACAATCAAAGGATCCTGATTTATTTCCTAATATTCTAACACCCCCTCAAGCTGGAGAATACATGTCAATTATTCCTAACTTGTATCGAAACCCTTCAAATTGGGCTCTGCCTAGTGGTTTGGTCATTATGTCCGCGATCTAATTTGTAGATTGTATGTAGGACAGGTTCATAATGCCTATGTTATGTTTATAGTTCTAGAATTAAGAAATACATGTAGAAGAGAGAGACTATAGACAAAAATAAGAGAAGAGATAGAGAAATCGAAAACACTGTTATTCCATCATGAATCATAATCTGGATTACAATAGGGTTTAGGCCCTTATTTATAGTCTAGAGTGACTTAATGACCAAGCCAATCATAAACTAACTAACTAACTTCCTAACAGATTTAGTTCCTAACAACCTCTAACTAACTCTTAACCCTTTTATTATCTTTACCTCTATAAGCAAGCCTCCTTCAACCTTCTCTTTAATAAAGTGCTTGTCTATCTCAACATGTTTCGTTTGATCATGATAAATAGGATTCTTCGTCATTTCGATGCTGGCCTTGTTGTCACACCAGAGTTGCATGGGTCCCTTATATGGAATTCCCAATTCTGTCAATAGTCTGATAACCCAGAGTCCTTCTCACACTCCTTCGTTAACAACTCATAGCTCTGCTTCTTGAAACCACAGTTTGTTTCATGCTTCTCCATGTAACCAAATTCCCCACACATATGTGTAGTGTCTTGAGGTTGACCTCCTATTCTCCCTATCTATTGGATGGTCTGCATCAGTGTAGATTTCAATATTTCTAGCAGTGCCTTTCTTAAAGAAGATTCCTCTTCCAGGATTAAGTTTCAAATAGCTTAGGATTTTTATATAGCCTCCATGTGCTCTTCTTTTGGTTGGTGCATGAACTGGCCCATAGCTAATGTCTGGACCTGTTGGGTTAAGTATATTAGCTTCCCGACAAGTCTTCTGTATCATTCTAAGTTAACTGGGACACCATTTGGTTTGATCTCCAGGTGACAACCTTCTTCCATCGGTGTTCCTTCAGGTTGTGCCCCTAACATACATGTTTCATGTAACAGATCTTGGGTATACTTCCACTGGGACATGTTGATACCCGTTTTTGGTTCTTGCCCTTTCCATACCTAAGAAGTATATCATTTGGCCGAGATATTTCACTTGAAATTTATTTGACAAAACCCTCTTTAGTTGGGCAATGGAATCTTCATCATTCCCTGTAATAACTATGTCATCTACATTGACAATTAGGATAGTGACTCTCCCATTATTGCGCTTGATAAACGTGTCATCTGCTTGCCCCTGTTTATACCCAAGTTTATTTATTGCTTTGGAAAATTGTCTAAACTATGCCCTTAGAGATTGCTTTAGCTCATACAAAGACTAGTTGAGTTTCTTGTTGAGTTTACAGACAGAGTCATTTGGAACTAGAATTCCATCTAGAACCTCCATGTAGATCTCTTCCTCCAAGTCATCATTCATAAATGCATTCTTGATGCCTAGCGAATGTAGTGACCAATCTAAATTAGCTACAATTGACAACAATACTTGGATTGTATTGAATTTAGCCACTGAGGCAAAGGTCTACTGGTAAATAATTCCATAAATTTCAGTATATCGTTTTGCAACCAGCCCTTCTTTGTACTTGTTGATACTTCCATCAGGATTGACTTTGAGGTGAAGATCCACTTGCACCCTACTGGTTTCTTTCCTTTGGGATGAGCTCTGATTTCCCAAGTTTTACTTTTCTCAAGTGCCTTTAACTCTTCTTCCACAGCTTCCTTCCAATTTAGATCAGCCATAGGTGATTGGAAAATATTTGGAATTTTAACTTGTGCACTGTTTACAAGAAAGCTTTGCATCTTTCTAGACAGATTTCCATATGAGACAAACCATTGAATTGGATGCTAAGTACAGGATCTTACCCATTTTTTTAGTGCAATAGGCCAACCCGTCTCTTCAGGATCTAATCCTGGGTTAGAGTCATGGTCATTCCTTCGAGTGGAAGAGACATTTCTACCTTATCTTCTTCTTCTTGAGACAAATGTTTGGGATCTTTTGATCAACCTCTATCCATCCCAGGAATAATTTCAACCTGTGTTTCTAGTTCATTAGGTATAGGTTCATGTTGGTTGGTTGGTGAAGTGGGATTAGAAATGGATGATGACAATTAATCAGGGACTAGTAAGGGATTAGAAGATGATGATGGCAAGGTATCATGGGTATTACGGATATTGGAAGTGGGATCATCTGATGGTTCATGTGAAATTAGCCACTCAATATCTGAGTGCTCCCCCTGAATGGGTAATTTGGGATAATAGGCATCCTCCTCATAGAATATGGTATCTTCAGAGGCACAATTTTTTGAGGTAGGATAGTAGCACTTGTATATGAGGAATATGCCTTTTTGGCCACGAGTATCAAACTTGCTTCAATCATGTGTATGGACTAAGACAACACATCCGAACACTCTTTGGGGTAATGGGTTGATAAGAGGACAATTAGGAAAGGTGTCAAGGAGTGTTTGGATAGGAGTGACATAGTTGAGGACTTTGGAGGGCATTTGGATGATGAGATAGGCAACAGTTAAGATTGCATCACCTCAAAAGACCTTAGGCACATTTTGTTTCATTAATAAAGTTTTGGTTACCTCCAAGAAGTAGTGGTTCTTTCGTTCAACAACTCTGCTGTGGTGTGTAAGGACAGGAGATTTGATGCTAAATTCCTTGCTGATCAAGAAATTCTTTAAAGGTGCCACTTAGATATTCCCTAGCATTGTCACTTCAGAGGACTTTGATAGAGGTTTGAAATTGGTTTTTCACAAAGTTGTAGAAACTTTGGAAAATCTAGGTTACCTCAGATTTTTATTTTATTAAGTAAACCCACATGATTTTGGTGTGATCATCTATGAAGGTAATAAACCTTTTTTCATTTGTTAGGGTTTTTGTTCTTATTGGACCCCAGACGTCATTATGGATTAGTTGGAAAGGAGTGGAAGGTTTGTATGGCTGTATTGGGTAGGAGGATTGTGTTTGTTTAGCAGATTGACAAGTTTCACATTGAAAAGGAACAAATTTTTTATTGAATAAGCTTGGAAACAGTGCCTGAGCAACAATGTCATAAAAATATATCTTTATTTTGAGAACTTGAGCTAACTAGTCCCTTTCATGTATTCCGATAATCTTTATTCTTCAACTCTAATCTTTCCAAGTAGAAAAGCCCATCCCACTCTCTAGAAGTCCCAATCGTCTTTCCCAAGTTTAAATCCTAAAAAAGAAAAAATCATCATCAAAGATCACTCGGCATACACCCTATTACGTTAATTTACTCACAATTATTAAATTGCAAGTAAGTGTTGGTATAAATAGAACATTGTGAATTCTTAGAGAATTAGATAGCATGGTTGTGGAAATTATTTCAACTTTGGTGAACACACCATTAGCAACATTGACCACTTAGGTTTTCATGACACAATTTGAGAGTTGTAAATAAAGTTCGATTACCGATCGTGTGATCTGTAGCTCCTGATTCCTGAATCAACAATCCATGTATCCTTACTAGCCCATATAGCATTGAGAGCTATAATAGAGTTACATAACCAAGTCATGACTTGGTTATTTTAAGCAAACCTTGTATCGAGATTTGGGTCATTTGGGGCTGGTTGAGGTGTTGCCCCATTAATATATTTCTCCTTTTGCTTGCCATGAATATACCTCAACACGCTTTGGGACCATTGGAGATAGTGTCTTCCATGAAACCTAGGTTAATGGCCATAATTTGATTTTCTGAGAATTCTGGCGCTATTACTACACTGCTAGTAGTGGAGGAATTGAAGGAAGAAGATGAGTTTTGAATTTGAGAATTTGTACCAGACATGAGTGCCATTGGAGTAACTCCAGTTTCAGTTGAATTTCCAGGGATAAAGTAAAAAGAGGAGGAAATTCATAAGGATTCGTGGTTTTGGAAAAAGGATCGTAGGAAAACATCGTGGACGATAATGTGTGGGGTTCACATGTCAGTACTATAGTGGCGCATGGGGGCCACACACTACTCTGATTACCCTCACCTCTCTAAGATCTGCCGATCGGCAGTTTCCGGTCCTTCCTTTTGCCGGTGGTGTGCTCACACTCGCCACCCTTTACCTGATGTGGAACCTGTTGGATCCTTTCTGTCTCTCTTTCGTGTATCTCTCTCCCCTCACTATCTCAACCGTTGTTTCTGGCATCGGATCAATGGCCAGAGCTTTGATACCATATTGTTCAGAGGCATAAACACTCTATAATATGTTACTTAGATGAAAGGAGGTTACAATATATTGGCTAATAAAGAGAAATAAAAGGAGGAAAATTAGGGATTACTAATAAGACTATGAAATCAAATAATAAAGTTTCTATAATTAAGATCCTAGTTTATTTTTTAATGTTCTAACAAAAAGAAAATAAATCTGCAAAATTAAAAATTAAAAACATTCAGTTGCAAATATGGGAGTCTCAACCAATAACTTCACGATTATGCCTTTCAATAGGTGGTGCAGACGAACTCAAGTAAACACTTAAGGAAGTACAATCGCAACAGTGAGAGAATTTTTTCCTCTGTCGCTGAAGTTAAGATTTTTTTTTTTGGTTTTCCCTTCTCTTCTCTTCTTATGGGTATTTTGGACATCTCATTAAATTTTAAAATATATAATTGTGTCATATAACCTAATTAATGATATGTTAAGTTTAACGACCCAAATTATAATTTGTGTAATTCAACTTTCTTTTAATAGGATTTTCCCTTAAATTAATCCAACACCCTTCTCGTCTGCATCTGATATGATTACATGCATATTGTTTGTTGTAGTATAGAGAAAAATCCACTACTTCATTAAGTGGTAATTACATTTTCTGATAGTGTGGTTCTAGTACGGATCTGTTGAGTAGGATACATTCTGTTGAGTACCATTGTCCACAAAAGATTTCACTTGCAGGGAGTTTAAGATTTCTCTATTGAGAGAAGTAACAAGCAATTCAGATTAGGACTTACAAGAGAGTACTAATTAAATCTGGAGTCTGTTCAAGTGACATTGACATACTCTATCCTATTATTGATTGCACAATTCAGATTTAAATGAAAGCTAAAGCTTTGTGGTAAGGTGCATTTTTTGCAGTGATATAATGGACATCTACTTTGTAGTAGGTGAGAACTACCGATTTGGGTATAAAGCTGCTGGGATGCATCAGAGTTGATAAAGTTGTGTGATGAATATGGCATGGAAGCTTACATAATAAAGTCTGTTATGGACAAGAATCAATACTCTACAACTTTTAGTGCATGCAACCCTAAAGAGAGGGTAGGTTTCATCTACTCGTGTTCGACAGGCTCTTGCTGTAAGAGACATGAGATATGTCTCTGAGCTTCTAGGTCGGCAACACCGTCTTATATTGATGGCTATAGACTTGGAAGGATTTAGTGTTAGTGATTACAAGGTATTTGCTTCTAAAATCTAAATCATGCTTAGTGAATCTAGCACCAAAGGAAGGTTTACATGAGAAATGTTATCTTTTCATTCATCAAGAGAATGTAGTCTAGTGTAGAGTAGTTATCGACACCAAGTTTGTCCATGTAGAAATAGCTCATGACTTGGGTCTTAGTGACAATCTCAGTACGCAACATTTTCAGTTCTTGCAAATTGAATTTGATGGTTCCAGCTCTTGATTATGTTAAAAGTTTTAGCCTTTATTATCATTCTGATCTTAGCTAATGATATATTTATATCATACTCCCAAAATTCTTGGGATTCAAATGCGTTACCATGAGGTCGATTAAAGTAAGTTGTGGCTTGGTCTTTATTCAGTTCCTTTCACTCTACATTTATTTGTTATACTCAAATGGCTCAATTGTTTGCTAGGTTAAGTTGCATTCAACACCAAGAAGTATTTTTCCAGGTGCATGCAGTATTATAAATTATTGTGGTGCGTCCAGCATCTTATAATATTTTTTTACATGTGTCTAACATTTTAAAGCAATTTTACCCCGAAATGATTTTTTTAGGTGCGTCCAACACTCTAAAATAAATTTTTTGTGTGCATCAAGCACCAAGGCTAAAGAATACTTTAAGTTGTAGGCACATCTTAAGAAAAAAATGTTTTATTGGATACATCATTAAATATTTTCGTGTGTTAGATGTAAAAGAGAAAATACTTCAAGGTGCTGAATGCATCTTAAACCTTTGTTTATTTAATGAAGCATGATATGTGGTTTAATGCCGAAAGCTTTGAAGCATATTGAAGATTCTTTATGCTCATATGATTTAAATCACCCAAAAGTTCTAAATGCCAATACATCACCTATGCATATTTGGTAGTCACAATCTTAACCTCGAGGTAACATTATTATGTTTTGAATACATCTGGGACAATAATAAATCTAAATAACTCTTAGATATATAGTGCTTATAAGTGAAAACTTTTACAGAAAATATATTGGACCTGAAAATAAATGAGGTGATCTCGGTAATGGACCAACACAATATTTTGTCACTTTAGTGATCTCTTTGGTCTTGCAAAATTATTTCAGATTCTTGTAGTTCCTTTATGCTAATAATATATGGCTCCAGACATCACGTTCTACCATAAAAATAGGGGGGTGGATCCGTCGCTAATATATACTATTAGTGTATATTATTAGCTTTATTTTTGTGTAACTGATTCGGTCAGTAAAGTAGTTTCCAAATTGTAATTTGTTATTCCTTGTTAGCGTGTATGTATCATTTATTTGGGTCAATATAAGGACTATGTATAGTTCATTTTCAGTTTGAATAAAATGATTCAATTTTCATTTTCTCTTCTTCCTAAATCATAATATGGTATCATAGTAGGTTAGTATTTGACAGCCTGTTTTCTTCTCAATTTTTTTTGTCAATTTTCACGATTTCATCTACCATTCATTGCTTTTTCTCTGCCATATCACGTGGTCCTGTACAATTTTGGCAGCCTTTCTTCAATTGATTGTTGCTTTTGGTTTAGACTTTGCCATTTGACCATTTCACGGGCTTAGTCTTGTTCGACTTTTACTCATTTGCTTCCGTTTCGTCATTTTTCTTTCTCTTTCCATGGCAAGTTCGTCCTCTTCTACCGCCGAAACCACAGTCGGCGTTTCACCATCTCCAAACTCTGATTTTGTTCAATCAATTGCTAATCCATGTTATTTGCATCCAAATGAGAATCCTTCTTTGATTCTCGTCTCTTAGATTCTCACTGGTCCTAACTATCACTCCTGGTCTTGCGCTATGAAGATGGCGTTGATGTCCAAGAACAAGCTCCGCTTTATTGATCGGTTGAATCCGGTGCCGCAACCCTCAGAGGCACTATATCCGGCTTGGGAGAGGTGTAACATGATGGTTTTGAGTTGGTTGACTCATTTGATTTCTTCTTCTATTGGATAGAGTATCTTGTGGATTGATCGTGCTTTGGATGTCTGGGATGATCTTCATGCTCATTTTTCTCAGAACGATGTCTTCCATCTTGCCAATCTCCAGGAAGAAATCCAAGATCTGAAGCAATGTGATCAAACGGTCAGTGATTATTTCACGAAATTAAAAATTCTGTGGGATGAATTTCTTACTTTTAGACCTATTGTTGCTTGCTCTTGTAATCCTCGATGTTCTTGTGGTATGGTTGATGTCTACAAGAAACATTTGGATCAGGATTATGTGATCCATTTTTTGAAAGGGCTCAGTGATAGGTTTCCCCTTGTTAAGTCTCAAATCATGCTAATCGACCCTTTGCCTTCAATTAATCGGGTGTTTGCTTTGGTTCAACAACAAGAGAGAGAGCTCGGGTTTCCTGTTGCAGAGGCTACGGCTTTGATTTCAAAGTCATCTGGTTCACGTCCTTCCACCCCTAACTTTCCTAAACCGAATTACTCTGGATCGGTTAAGCAGTGCACATTTTGTGGAAAATACAAACACACCGAGGCTACATGCTATAAGAAGCATGGTTTTCCACCAGGCTTCAAATTCAGGAATTCCACTAATGTTGTTTCTATTGAACATTCTCTTAGTCAGAGTCTCACTGAACCTCCTCAAGTTGCTAACACTTCATACAGTTTCACTCTAGAACAATATCATAAGCTAATTGCTCTCGTTCAAGCTGGTAGTGATTCTTCTACACCCTCTATTTCAGTAAACAAAGTATGCACCAATGGTATATCTCTTATCTTCTCTTCTTTTACATACTCTGACTCTTGGATCATTGATTCTGGAGCTACTGATCACATTTGTTCTAATATTTCTTTATTTTATTCTTATAAGTAAATTCATCCAATTTCAGTCAATCTGCCTGATGGTAAGCGAAATACCGCTTTATATAGTGGCACCATTCAATTTTCTACCTCTTTTATTATTCAGGATGTTTTGTATGTCCCGAATTTTAGATTTAATTTGATTTCAGTTTCTAAACTCACTTCGTTTATGTCTTGTATTGTTTTCTTTCAGCCACTTCACTGCCACATCCGTCTCCTACCTTCAGAGAAGATGATTGGTTCAGCTAATGTCATTGAAGGGCTATACATAATGAATCAAGCAGATATGGTCACCTCTTCCCTTGTTAGTGATGTTTCTACTGCTGCCAAGTCTGATTCATTTGATCTGTGGCATTTTCGTTTAGTCCATTTATCCTGTTGGTTATGATTAGTTTTGATGATGTCTTATATAGATGCCATTGTTAAAAGCAAAAAGATTGAGTAGTATATTGAGTAATATATTTATATCCTACATTGACTACATTGACTAACTTATATTGATGTATATTTAATGTAGATTATTCCAAGTTAAATTAAAGAGAATAATCAAGAAGGAGATAAGAGATGAAAGAAAGAAGTACTCTCAAACCGCGATTGAGGTTGTCAAGAAAGCAAGATGTTATCAATGGATTTTGGAGGATAAGCAAGAAGAAATCAAGACTTGAACCAACCAAAACAGAGACTAGAGAAAGATGTTATCAAAAGAACTTGCAAACAATATAATAGGAATATCAACCTTTTTTACAAGTTCTTGTAAAGAAGATAGTGGATTGAAAATCTCAAGTGGCTTGAAATTTGGACTGGACGTAGGTCAAGGATTGGGCAACCAAAGAAAATCTCGCTTTATATTAAATTCATAAACAATCTCATATTTGAATGATTGATTATTGCTTTATCAATTATTATTGTCATTCAAACCGCTTTCAATAAGTTGCAAAAAGAATTTTAAAGTTCAAAAAGATTTATCAAACACCCAATCCTTTTTTAATTGTTGTGACATTTGTCATTTTGCTAAGCAACAAAAGTTGCCATTCCCTGTAAGCACTAGTACATCAAATAAAATTTTTGGATTAGTTCATATGGATATTTGGGGTCCCTATCATTTACCTTCTGTACATGGCCATCGATATTTTTTAACCATTGTTGATGACTACTTGCGATATACATGGATTTATTTACTAAAAACCAAGTCTGAAGTACGGTCTTATATTCAATCATTTGTTGCTTTGGTGTCTACTCAGTTTCATACTTCTATTTAGATTATCCGCACTGATAATGGTTTAGAGTTTCAAATGACTGACTTTTATGCTAAACATGGTATTCTTCATCAAACATCATGCATTGAAACTCCTGAACATAATAGTAAAGTAGAACGCAAACACCAACATATTCTTAATGTTACTCGTGCTCTCCTTTTTCAAGTTCATTTGCCAAAGATTTTTTGGTCTTATGCTATCACACATGCAATTTATCTCATTAATCGCTTGCCTACTCCTCTTTTGGGGAATAAAAGTCCTTTTGAAATGCTTTTTGAAAAGGTTCCTGATTTGAGCATGCTAAAAGTTTTTGGCTGTCTTTGTTTTTCTTCCACCCTTTTACAAAACAGAACCAAGCTTGATTCAAGGGCCTATAAATGTATTTTTCTTGGTTATAAGGTTGGTACTAAAGGTTTTGTTACACTTAATTTGAATACTCGGCAAATCCATGTATCTCGTAATGTCTATTTCTATGAATCTATTTTTCCTTTTTCTACTTTTGATTATACTGTTTGGACTGACTCCATTCCTTCACCCCAAGCCACTCCACCTTTGGATTTTTCTGAGTTTTCCCCTTTATCGGTTCCCTCTCCTCCATCCCCTCCTATTACTGATTTACCTTTGCCACGTTGGTCCACTCGTTCTTACCAACCACCCACTTATTTGCAAGATTATCACTTTGTTCTTCAATGTGCATCAATTTTACTAGATTCTTTGGAGGCAGGTATCTATCACCCTCTTTCTCATGTTCTTTCTTATCATCGTTGTTCTCCTTCATATCATCATTTTATTTGTTCTATTTCCACTGATGATATTCCTAAAAACTACTCTAAAGTGAAGGTGGAATATCACCTAGAGGGGGGGTGAATAGGTGATTTAAAAAAAAACTTTTCGAAATACATGATGACACAAAAATATAAGAGTGAGACAGAGAAGGAAATAGACACAAGGCGATTTATACTTTGTTCGGTCTTAACTCACGACCTACGTCCAGTCCCTAACACACGGGATTCCACTATCTTTCAAATATAATTACACACTCTGTAAACGAATGATGAACACTCTACTCCCCCTTACAAGTTGTAATTAATACACCCTCACTTAAGGTTCCTCAACCTTAAGTCTGACAATCTGAATAAAATGAATAAGTGTTTAATGACTCCTCACGAGTAGAATAAATGAACACTGAAGAACACAAGATATCCGAAGATATTAATGAAACAGTTGAAACAACGAATGAATCTAAACTCAAATTAATTGCACAGTGTTTCGGTAGGTGATGAAATTGAATGCATCTGGTATTTATAGAGTTCTCCTTTAATGCTGTTGGAAGAGAGCCGTTGAGAGTCATAAATATGTCCGTTGCTCTGTTTCTTCGTAGTATTTGGAGTTCGATGAATATCCACTGTTGACATTCCTTATTCGTTTTGCCCGTTGGGACTTGAGAGGAATATTGATTGGAAGTTTTTGAATTATTTTCCAGAGGCTCAGATATCCATATCCTACTTTCGTGCTTCGTGACTGGTTCGCATTAAATGCTTCTGACAGGTGGTATGCTTTACTCAAAATTTTGAGTTAATGCTTGTTCTAATCATCTGAAACTTACTTAGCAAACTGATTAGATAGATCAAAGAACATTAAGGATAGATGAGAGGAAGAATATAGAAAATCATTCAAGAGATCATAAATCACAGTTAAGCATTCGCTGACTAACCTCGAGGCAACGTTTCTGTAGACTCAAGTTAATCAATTTGAATTATATAAACAGAGTTTTCCAGATGAGATATTAACTCGAGGTACTACTTATAACAACTCGAGTTAGTTCACTCGAGGTACCATTATTGTTGACTCGAGTTAAATCACGCAGAATACTTACTGCAACATTCCACTAGACTCGAGGTGCAAGACTCGAGTTGATATTTAAAGAGGCTCGAGTTAATTCTTTGGGAAGGATATTGATTTAACATTGTCTAACTCGAGGTAGATCATTCTTTGGCTTGAGTCATCTGACTCGAGGTAGCTCTTTTGTAGACTCGAGTTAAACATGGAATGTTTATTCTTCCTATGAAGGAATGAGACTCGAGGTTACATATTTCTTAGCTCGAGTTACTAAACTCGAGGCACAGTTCACACAGACTCGAGGCACAGTTCACACAGACTCGAGGCTGATTGTATTCTTTCAAATTCACATTCAAAATGCTAACTCGAGGTAGAGATTGCCTTACCTCGAGTCAACTGACTCGAGGCACAATTCCTGGAGGCTCGAGTCAATTTGTAATTGCATTAATGTAGTTTAGAAGGGATTGACTCGAGGCTGCAGAATTGACTCGAGGTTTTTTGACAGCATAAATATTTAACTGATAGAAATGTGATTTTGGCAATTCCTTATCTTTCTGCTTCTAGTTATCATCAAAACATCTATGAGAACTAACATAAATCTATTCAAGATGAGGGTTGGAGAAATGCTATTCATGCTGAACTTGCAGCTTTGCAGCAAAACAATACTTGGGTGATTACTGATTTGCCTTCTGGTAAGCGACCTATTGGGTGTAAGTGGGTCTTTGCTAAGAAGTATAACTCTGATGGGTCTCTTAATCGTTATAAGGGTTGGCTGGTTGCTCAGGGTTTTACATAGGTTGAGGGTCTTGATTATAATGATACTTTCTCACCTGTTGCTAAATTGACCACAGTTCGTCTCTTACTTGCACTTGCAAAAAACACAATTGGCATTTGAAGCAATTGGATGTCAATAATGCCTTCTTACATGGGGACCTTGATGAAGAAGTGTATATGTTTCCTCCTCCGGGTTTGGTTGTTCCTTCTTCTAAAGTTTGTAAGTTGCAACGGTCTCTCTATGGCCTTAAACAGGCTAGTAGACAATGGTATTTTAAATTTTCTAAGGCTCTTATGTCTTGTGGTTACCATCAATCTCAAGCTGATCATTCTCTGTTTCTTAAAAATACCACTTCTTCCTTTACTGCATTGCTGGTTTATGTGGACGATATCATTCTTAGTGGTACCGACTTAGTTGAGATTAACCGTATTAAGACTTTTCTTGATGATCAGTTTAAAATTAAGGATTTGGGTGATGTGAAGTACTTCCTTGGTTTGGAGATTGCTAGAAACTCTGTTGGAATTTTTGTATGTCAACGAAAATTTGCTTTAGACTTGTTATTGGATGTTGGATTCTTGGATTGTAAACCTTCTAAAATACCTATGACTCGTGATCTTAAGCTTTCTAAGGATTCAGGTACTCCTTTACTTGACTGTTCTGAGTATCGTACGTTAGAGGGTCAATTGCTCTATCTTACTAACACTCGTCTAGACCTATCATTTGCTGTTCAACAACTCAGCTAGTTCATTTAGCAACCTACTGATGTTCATTTACGTTGTTTACATCGTGTTTTACGGTATCTTAAAGGTGCTCCTAGTCGTGGTCTTTTCTTTCCAGCTACTTCTACTCATAAACTTAATGCTTTTAGTGATTCAGTTAGGGTGGGCCGCCTTGATACTCGGCGTTCTATCACTGGTTTCTGTGGTTTAATTTTCTTGATCAAGCTCTGATTACTTGGCGTTCAAAGAAGCAACCAACTGTTTCTACTTCATCTTCGAAGGCTGAGTACCGTGCATTGGGTGCAACCACTTGTGAATTACAGTGGCTCTCTTATTTATTGAGAGATTTCGGTTTGCCTCTTTCTAGCCCTGCATCTTTATATTGTGATAATCAATCTGCTCGACACATTGCTGCAAATCCTACTTTTCATGAGCGTACCAAACACTTGGATATTGATTATCACATTGTTTGTGAGAAACTTCAACAGGGTTTAATTCATCTTCTTCCCATTAAATCTGAGGATCAATTAGCTGATATTTTTACCAAGGTTTTGCCTCCTTCTTCATTTTGTACAATCTTAGCCAAGCTGGGAATGATTAATATCCATTCTCCAGCTTGAGGGGGTATTAGTGTTTATAATTAGCTTTATTTTTGTGTAACTAATTCGGTTAGTAAAGTAGTTTCTAGATTGTAATTTGTTATTCCTTGTTAGCGTGTGTATGTATCATTTATTTGGATCTATATAAGGACTCTGTATAGTTCATTTTCAGTTTGAATAAAATGATTCAATTTTCATTTTCTCTTCTTCCTAAATCATAATATATACGTTACACACAAAATATACGGATCTTGTCAATGGAGGGGAAAAAACAAAGTGAAAGGGCATTTATTTTCAACTACACAATAACGAAGAAAATTTTATTATCACTTTGTCTCTCATACCAATTTCAAGTTGCTATTTATTCCGTATTCCTTTTGGTCACAACTCACAAATGTAGATGAGTACGTACGATATCAATCTTCGAGGATGAATGAGTGTTAAGTTAGATTTGGATAGCGAATACACACAATTGTTATTACTCTGTCTTAAATATAGGACCACCAACCTAGTTTGGAGGTGAATTATGATTTTAAATAAAAAGATTTTTTTTCATTTTATCTCTTATATTTATTAATTTTTTTAAACTAATTTATCTAACTTATAAACTGATATATAATATAATGTTACACAGAAGTTTTTTTTTAAAAAAAAAAAAAAATCATGTCACAAGTTATAAATTTATAATTAAGTAACTTATTTAGCTTCTTTAATTTTTTTCAAAATAGATAAATAAGTGCCTGAAGAGTAATACATTTTTTTTTTTGGACAAGAGTGATTGCTAACAACTTATTTTTATTTTAAATTTTATATATACTATTTTTTTCCCCGAAAAAGTTACCATTGACAGGTGTTGGCCGGATCCTAATACGAGTAACTACTTAAGTATAAGATATTAAATTCATAAATGTTAAAAAGGTGTTCGTAATGACTCAAGTTTGAGTTTAGAAGAAGCATGAGAATGTTGGAAAGCTTATGAAAAAAAAAAAAGAGAGATTCCGTGTTAATACAAAACATAATTTCAACACAAACCAATAATTTAATATTTAAACCTAATCGAGAAAGATTGCTTGTATGACATGGTCTTGTTACTTATTAGCGACATGTATATAAATATGCATATTAAAAAGGAAATAGATAGTTGTGTTGCCTTTAACAAGACTAAAAATTTCCATTATGTTCTACACGTTACCGAGAGCATAATCATCACGCGGATAAGAACAGATCGAAACATATAGAATAGAGATAGACGAAACTTTTAAGCCAGATCTGGATCCATGTGACGTTGTCTCACCCGGTGCACAATTGACATTGTTGCCACCCGCTATCGCACGCCTTTTCTTAAAAGAAGTAGAAAAAATCTTAAGAAAATACCACTTGAATTTTAAAATTTTAAATAGGTGATTTCCCAATAAAACGAGTTGTTTATTGCTTTATTATTCTTGTTAATCCTATTAATGTTGTTAATAACACGATTTTGAAGTTCAAATAGTATTTTTCTGTCATTTTTCTAAAGAAGTATTAGTGACCTAATGCTCATTAATAAAATGTTTGAGGAACGGAAGGATCAAATCTCACCTTGTTCACCCTTCGTCTAAAATTTCTATGGCCGTATGTGCTGGAGTTTTGGTGGCAGCCGGTGACCGAAGCTTTGGTGGAGGGAATTTCTTTTACATGAGGGTAACTATGTCATTTTACAATGAACTTAATTTCAGAATAGTCAATAAAGACATTTTAGGAAGTACGCTATTTCGAGAATATATCATTTTAAAATTCTCATCCTCCCATGATCCTTATATATTTTTCTTTAAGAAATGTAGTCAAATGGGTTGAAATAAATGAGGGATTTTGGGTCAAAGGGCATTAAACGGTTGAGATTAGATGAAAACTTTGAACGGCTCATGTTTGATTATATTAAATGACCAGATGCAGAGGGGAAGTACATTAGTGGATGTAGACATTCAGACCATGTTTGACATATGAGATTGGGTTAGGAAAAAGGCCCAATTTAATACGTTTGGCATAAGAAACTAAGGATGACTTGAAATTACTTAAATACCCATACATATATTGTACCAAGAAAATAGGAAAAAAGGTAAATAAATATCATTTAAACTTTTGGGTAAAGGAGCAAAAATACACATGTGCTTTACCCTCGAGAGCGCCCAGCACCATATGCTTTTTTGGGGAGCAAAAATACACATGTGGTTACATTTTAGAAGCAAAAGTCACATCAACATTAAAATCTAACTTAACGGTACATTTGCAACAGAAAATGTCATATTTACAACAACATTTAAACACATGGATTTTGAACATAGAAATGTAATTTACAAAAAAAGAAGAAGATATATTTACAACAGGAAGTGCTGTATTTACAACAAAATTTAAAATCTGGCCATATTTACAATAGAAAATGTTATATTTACAACAACATTTAACACCTGGATTTTGAACATAGAAAGATCATTTACAACAGAAAAAGACTAGATTTACAACATGAAGTGCTGTATTTACAACAAAATTTAAAATCTGACCATTTACAACAGAAAAAACCATATTTACAACATGCTAGATTTTAACGGTGGTGTGACTTTTGCTCCTAAAATGTAACCACATGTGTATTTTTGCTCCAAAAAAAAAGCATATGGTGCTGGGCGCTCCCGAGGATAAAGCATATGTGTATTTTTGCTCCTAAACCCTAAACTTTTTAAACCCCAAAAGGTCTACTGAAAAAGGGAGAAAGAAGAGCGAGCCTCAGCATATATGCCCTCCATGGTCGTCGTCTACTATAGCAAGAAGGAGATGGATCAAATGGGAGTAGGGGGAACATGTGGTGGTCAACATTTGGCCACCCGCGAAGTGGTATGTGAACGGATTCGGACAAGGAAGGTGGTGAAGAATAGATAATGGAGTTCAAGCATGATGGTGGGAAGAGAAGAAATGAAGGGAGGAAAGATAAAAAGGAGCAAGATAAAGGGCAAATTTGCCTTTTACTCTAAATATTTAAAACTCAGATTCCTACTTGATCGCCTCTATCATTTCCCCTTTTTCAATAGACGTTTTAGAATTTTATAAGTTTAAATGATATTTATTTGTCATTTTTCTAATATCATTCTAATAGGGAATCATTTAAAGATTTAAGAAGAGAACTTCTCCATTTTACTACTATTTCCTCTACCCTATTTTATATTCACCACTAGATTACGTCTGAGTGGTTGAGATTTAATATAAAAATGTAAAATATTTAATAAAAATATACATATGTGAACTATTAATTTCAGGGAAAATTAACTTTTGATTCCCGTAACTTTGACTAAGTTATAATTCAATCTAACTCTTATTTGAATGAGAGTATGCATTCACCTCTTATCTATTTTATATATTATTGTATCCTTTTAATTTTAAATCTTATACAAACCTGCCCTAAATTTAATTAGTTACATAACACAAACCTCCCATGTATTTTTTAAAGATTTCATTTATCCAACCATTAGTTTACCCCTATTTGACTATAAATTTCATTGGAAAATCATTTAGGCTACCTACAAAATTTAGTGCATATCTTTCAAAATTTATTTATCATATTTTAAATATTTTTAGTTATGTGAACTTATTTACTATGTAATTTTCAAAAAAAAAATTAATTACTTAAGTTGGCTAAAATAATATTTTAAATACGTATGTAGAAGAACTTAATAGATAGGGATTTAATATGATAAGGGGTAAATTAATAAATAATTCAATATTATTTTATTTTATTTTTCTTTAATTTTTATTAATTTCAAAACTATATCTTTATAATTTTTATTTAAATATTACCATAATTAATTATTTTAATTTCTTTAAATTAGAGAGAGAAGAGTAAACAATTAAACTGTGATGAAAAAAATAATAATATTTTTTTAATTATTTTTTGTGAACATGAATTTTAAATTATTTAACAAGTTAAAAATTGAACTAAAATGTACGTTTTGAAATCATAGAAGATTGTTTTTATACAAAGAAAAACTAAAAACTATCTCTTATGCGCTATTCATATCAAGCAAATTAGTTAGCACATCTGGTCTAAGTAATGTTAATCCCGGGCAATCATTAAGAGCCATTTTAGCTAAGAGGTCCGCCATTGTGTTGCTCTCTCTTGCTATATATTACAAGTTCACCTTCTAGCCATGACTTACATATTTTGGAGTTCCACAATAATCGATCTGTCATCATGAAAGTTAGGAATGTTCCTCTAAATCAGGCTTAAATCCTCTTAAGAACTGTTGCTTAGTTTGATATTTCAATGACAATCGTCCCAAGTCCATTTCAAACCCATTAGACACCCCCATAATTCCACTGTTAAAGAGTTACCATTTTGTAGATGAAAACGAAAGCCCTCTATAACGATTCCTTATGCATCCTTAATAATCCCTCCACAAGCACCTTTTCAATGTATGTGAAAAAAAGGCACCATCCACTTCAACCTCAATCAATGACTCTAAGATCATAGTCTCTAGTAAGCTAGTTAGTTGGTCTTTGGTTCACGCTTAAATCAACGCTACAAGGGCTTTTGAGAGTGTCAGTTGTGCTTCCCAAAATTGTCAACACTCTTGCATAAATTTGGTCAACACCAATGTTGATCATCAAGTGTACCCATTCATTTCAATTTTGCCAAAGTAACCAGCAAATGATAACAAAAAGGTTTTTCTACGTCCTTTTTCAGGCTTGATATTTTGCCGCAAATTTAATGGCATCTACTTAATGGTCCTAGAGAAGAACATACTATGGTGCTTTGGATGAATGATCGACGCCCAAAGATTCCTAAAAGCTCCACAATCTCAAATGATATGAAGATCATCTTCTATATAGGAGTTGCAACGCTCACACAAATTGGTAGGATGATGATTCATCCGACACTTCATTGCATTAGTGATAAGTCTGCCATGCATCATTAGCTATGTGAAAGTCTTGCATCTTTGCAGTATCTTGAATCTCCACATATCATTCCAATAATTATTAGGAGTATCAATAGGCTGAGAAAGAGCACGGTAAACTAAACAAATTGTGAACATACCACTCTTTCATTTCCACTTCTCTCTCATTCTCATTGATGTCCTTGTGATTAAAATAAAGAAAACAACTTTCTTTTTTTTAGATTTTTTTCCTGCTGTTATGTTGTGTTATTGTATATTACAGCAGGTAGCTATTAAACAAGTAAACATGGAAAGCAACATAAATTAATGAGAGAATAAAAATAAAATTATATAAAAAAATTGGGAGAAAATATCTGTCCGCAACGGTGACATGACATGATCCTTTGATTCTGACGATAATTTTTTTAAAAATAAAAAATAAAAAAAGTCTCAGTGTTGCGTCTTTTTTAAAATTTGAATTTATCTTAAAGTTAGGGATGCTTTTTGTTTTTGTTTTTTTCTTCTTCTTTTTTTGACCTGACTAAAGTTTTGGATGATAGGGTCAAGTGCTTTTCGCTTTTGTTCTGATTTTGCCTATACCTTTATGTTGTAATTATCTCTAATGATTAGAGCCAGCAAAATGGGCTAGGCCCATTAAATTTTGGCCATTTAAGTCATGACCTTTTAAGGGTCGGGCTTAAAAAATAGACGAGATATTTGAAATTAGTCGCCTTTGTCTCAAATTTCCCTACAAGCTCTTTTCACCGTAACTTTTTCTTTTTTTTTTTTTAAATTTATTAATTTATATATATATTGTATTTTTTATAAAATTATTTATCCATTTAACTACAAATACATAATAACTATACTCTAATTTTATGATTTGATTTATTATTTGTTAGAAATAAAGATTATGGATGTGTTCATGATGCGGGAGAAGAATTTCATGATATTCTTACTCATGAGCCAGAGGCTATTACTCAAAGTGAAGAACAATCAAATGTCATTAAAATTGATGATAGTGACGAAGATGACGACAATAATAGTCATCGTACTAATGTCGCTAATAAACTTAGTGATATGCTTTCTATGTTTTATGTGAGTTATTTGTGAACATAGTTTGCTTTTGATTATGAATTAGTGACTGTGCTTATTTATTGGATGATTCGTGTTGTAATTTACTAATTATATTTTTTTAAAAAAAAAGTGGAGGAAAAATAGTTAAAATTTGGAATAGTAATTTTCGGGCCCTGCGGGCCGGCCCTGGCCCTGGTGCTCTCATGCCGGACTTTGAAAAACATGTGTTTTTCTTACTCCGGACCCTGGAGGGCCGGCCCTAATTATCGGCTCTACTAATGATGCATCATGGTCGTAAACATATGGAATATTATAAAGGAAATTATTTAAATCTAACTAATACAGTTCTTATTTTTCTTTGTAATTTTTGGCAACAATACTTTTTAAATTTTATATTGTTTTAAAAATTTACATAATTCATATCAAATTAAGGAGGATACACAATAAAGTTATACATAGAAAGGTTAAGGTGAGAATTTGCCAACGAACTATTACCCGAGAAGCATCTGACACAAAAAACAATTGAGGGTACCAAGATTACCAATCAACAATTAAAAAGTGAAAAAAAAAACATAATTAAAGTGCAAATTGGCCAACGAACTATTACCCCGTCACTGTCTTGGTGTCTCCGTCTTCCATTGACTGTCACAGTATCGGGGACGTCGGCGTCTCCAAAACTTCCATTATTGCTCGGTGTTCCACTCACCTTCTTGAACTCATCAAGGTCCGTATGCAGCTTCAATGCGAGAATCACGCACTGAAACTAAATCCAGCAGTCGACAGCATTCGACTGACACGTTCTTGCACCCTGGTTCTATCCCTCCAATGCCACAAGCAGCAGCCGCCGCTGCCACAGTGCCTGCTCGCATGGGTCCATCTCTATTGGTGTTTGCCTTATCCAACAAGAAGGCTTAACCGCTCTTTTATCTAGCATCTCCGCCACCGTCCTATACCAATGCCTCATATTTTAACGTAATTGTGATTTTTCTTAAAAAATAGTTATTGGGTACTTTTTTTTTTCACTTTTTAATTGTTTATTGGTAATTTCGGTGCCCTCAATTGTTTTTTGTGCCAGATGCTCCTCGGGCAATAGTTTGTTGGCAAATCTACATCTTAACCCTATATAGAATGAAATTAGTTGATTTGAAGAAGACTTAAAAGTTTATAAGCTTCTGCTCCCCCCATTTCGGTCGTCATTTAAGTTTTAACATATAGATTGAGAAATATAAAATAATTAATTATAAGTTAAAATTCTGGGCACTTATGGAAAACGATATTATACTCTGTTCAAATACGGAATACCAAATACTGAAATACAAAAAACCTAATATTTCTGAAAATATAATTCATAACTTAGAAATAAAAAGTAGTATTTATAAGTTATAAATATTATGGTTTATTTTAAAACTTTGAGCATTGCTTAAATTTCACATATAGTTAGATCTTAATCTCTAACCATTTTTTTCATAACTATCTAATTAATATATTATATCAATGGTTTGATTCATGCATTGGCATATTTGTCAAGACTAAATGAAGAAGGGTTAAGTAACAAATTTGTTCTGGAAGTTATGCCCAAGAGCAATTTTGTCCTAAAAGGTTTTTAGCTCAATGTAAACACTAAATTTAAAAACGTAGCATCTCCAATCAGGATATCGGAATTTTTGTTAAAAAGTTAATAATTAATATCACTTTTTTAATAGTTAACGTTGGTTTTTTAACAAAAAAAATGTAAGATTGATCTTCTTCTTTTAAACTTTTGGTAGAACCATTGAGCTAAAAAAAAACTTTAATCTCTAACAAAATTACTCTTGGGCGTATTATATTTCATGACAAAATTGCTACTTAATCCAATGAAAATTATAATTTTGTATTCACACAGTTCTAGTCCACGGTCTTTTGTTTGTTTAATACCTGTCTTTTCTTAAAGGTTAATTGTCGTATTAAAATTTAACTTGGGTGGATTGATTAGACCGGTCAAAACGTGGGTGGTTATCATAATTTTGTATTTTTTTCCTGCTCTTGCCAGCTTGAAATGACGTTGTTCTGAGTTTAGAAAAATAGCAATTTTTCCATATTTATGATTTGGTAACTCTGTTTTGTTAGATTAAATATGATTTATGAATTAATGTTCTATTTACTTATAAATTAATGCTTTTTATTTTAATATTAGCAAAAACTAATATGCAAGTTCTTATAGTTTTTCTGGTGAGAAAAAGTTCTTATAATTTCATCTGACTTTTAATCATGTTTCAATAGTTTTTCCCTCTTTTTATCAAATCCTTATAATTTAGCATTACTCTTAATCATGACTCGATAAGTTTTTTTACCGGTTCTTTATAGTTGCATTTGATTTTCAACCACATCCATGTAATTTTTTTATCACCTATAACTACAATGACTTAATTAAAAATCAAATAAAAATATTGGAACGCAAATTATTATTTTTCTAATTATATTACTTTTAAATAATATTTTGTTTGTAATGACGGGTTAATGACAATCAATAGTTGTTAAAATGAAAGTTGAATATTAAAATTAGAACAAGGTTTATACAATATAGGATTAAGATGTAAAAATACCCATGAGCTTTTACCAAAAGTGTAACCACACCATTTACTTTTTGGAAGTGCAAAAGTATCCAACATCTACGCCGAGGAATTTTGCAAGTTGATGGGTATTTTTGTACCTCCAAAAAATATTTGGTATTAGGCGCACTTCTTGTAAAAACTCATGGATATTTTTGCACCTTAACCCTACAATATATATTTTGATTTTAAGTAAAAACCATATAGGTTTTCAAAAAAAAAAAAGAGGTTTTATCAGAAAAATATTTTTGCTGTCAGATTGGCTTGAGCCAATGTTGCAGCCTCAAGTCAATCCCTTTGCAACTTCTGCCAAATTGACATTTTGCCTCAAGCTTGTGTGAAGATTGCCTCGAGTTTGTGTCTAGACTCGAGTCAGGTTATTCTGAGATTCAAGCCAAAGGTCTTTGTTTTTGAAATGGTTTTCAAAATCATGGTTCTCTTGCCTCGAGCCAGTGAGAGTTGACTCTAGCCAAAAAATTGACCCTTATATTTAAAAATCAAGATTGACTCGAACCTCCACTTAATACCTCGAGCCAGAGACTTGTTTATCGGGCTTTCAATTGTTTTCCTTCACATTGAACTCAAGCCTGATTTCCTCCCTTGAGTCTAAAGGCTGACTCGAGCCTCGTTATTTTGCCTCGAGTCAAATTTCTTCTGCTTTTCTGAATGACCTTTTGTCTTGGACTCAAGCCATGTTTTTAAGTGACTTGAGTCTAAGCCTAGACTCGAGTCAATGTTCTTTCTGCCTTGAGTCAAACAATATTTTCAAATCTTCTATTTGTCTTTAACGTTGGACAGACTCGAGCCTGTGATAATTTTGACTCAAGCCAATTATGTCTCTATTTTGAGAATGCTTAACGACATGCTGAGAATCTCTAAGTATGTTTCTGATTCTTCCTATCATCTATCAATATTGTTCTTAATTGCATTTAATCAGTTTACAAATGATTAGAATGTGGATTAACACTGGATTTTGAATAAAGCAATTTGACGTGTTAGAGCATTTATTGCGCTTACCTGTTCGAGACCTCAACCAACAGAAATACCTCTGCACATCCGAAAGACGCTTTGGGAAAGATTATTTCATTCTCTTTGCTAGGTTCTCCAATGGTCATAATCACAGTACAAAAGAATTAAAGAATATTGTGACGGCGATTATACAGACCTTTCGCGCTTCAAGTCTAATGGACACTTAGAAGAGTCTCAACGGATATTTCTTCAAGCTTCTCAATAGTCATAAATGAAAACAACTATAAATACCTGAAGCTTTGAATTCTCCATCTACCGAAACGCTGTGCAATCAATTCGACTCATCTACTTCCTACTGTTTCATTAACTGAGCTAATATCTTCAGATATAATTATTGTACTTCAGTGTTCATTACTTTTCTACTCAGTGAGAAGTTAAACACTATTTGATTATCTTAGTTGTTTGAATCTTAAGGTTGTGGAGCCTTAATTATGGGTGTACAATTACAGCTTGTAAGGAGGAGTGAGTCCTAGTGAGAGGATCATCCGAGTACAGTGTGTAATTGTATTTGAGTTTGAAAGATAGTGAAAATCTCAGAGTGTTTCTGGGGACTGGACGTAGGTCAAGAGTTGGACTGAACCAGTATAATCTCTTGTGTCCATAACTCTTCTTTCTCTCTATCTCGATTGTTTATTCTTGAGTCTCAGCGAAATATTTTTTGAATCACCTATTCACCCTCCCTCTAGGTGATATTCCACCTTCATTTATAATATAGGGTTAAGGTACAAAAATACTTATAAGCTTTTACCAAAAATGCATCCACCACCATATGTCTTTCGGAGGGGTAAAAATAGCTGTTAACTTTTAAATTGAGAACAAGAATACCAATACCATTAAACCGCCTTAAATGATGTTAAATACAATATGAAAACACCAAAGTGCCCTTCACCCCAAAAAAATCCTCACCCTTCCAACCTCTAGATTAATCCTTGTTGATTCAATCATTCGGAAAACACAACCATCAAACACTTTCTTTTTTCCTTCCTAATCTTTTCTTCGATCCTTTCACTTTCTCTTTTCCTTCATAATCCTTTTAATCCCATGTTTCATCTTCTTCTCTTCCACTAAGAGGAAAAGTCTCAAGCTCTGATTTTGAAGCATACCCATTTGAGAAATTAACGCCAAGTTTGGATTTTAAATGATACCCATTAGAAATCAAACATTTGGAGAGTTATAGCACATAAATAGGGAGGAAAGGGGATAATATGAGAATGCTGATGATGGAAAGGAGAAAGAAAGTGAAGAACAGAGCTGGAATATGTGTACCAACACAACAATATATGTTCTTTAGCATATAAGATAGAAAATATAATGTAGAAGTTGAAAAGCGAGCACCCATTAATACAAATAAAAGAAACTTGTCTTTGTTGTATTCCTCGTTCAGATAGAATAAATCTAGAGATGATGTATCTCAAATAAAGGAGAAATTGAAAAGTTACTAAATTTTAGGACATAATTAATAAAATTTAAGGTTTTTTCTTATGAGAAACATGTTGAAAATGACTTATAAATGCATTTGGATGGAGGAGCATATAAGTTGATAACTGCCAACTGTTCATAAATTTCTAATATTCTCATGCATGACCTTTTATAGTTAGGCATTTCATGAAATCTAAAAGTCCGAAGCTTTCAACATTGGTTTCACAATCCATCCTTTATTCTCTTAGCCTCAATTTTGTGCAATGAAGGAGATGAATCATTTATGAGTTATCCTGTTCGTTTTAAATTCACCAAAAAATTTGTAAATAAATATTATAACTTTTTTTATATATAATTGGGACACCTCATCTAACACATATGTGATTATTACACCCATTACAATTATGCAAAAAAAAAAAAATCATTTAATTTGTAAGTCCTCAGAAGGCTGATAAAAATTGGCCAAAAAAAGAAGGTTGATAAACTTCATGAAACCCCCCATCTTGACTCAAGACTTCTCTTCGCTAGGTAATCCGCCACGGAGTTACAAAGTCTTGGCACGTAAGTAACCTTTGTCTGAAAATCCATATGAAGTAGCTTTTTAACTTCAATAAGGATGCAAGAATCGTGATGATTAATGCTCAATTCGTGCGTAATCAACTCAACACACTTAGTAGAATCTATTTCTAACGCTACTCTCTTGAACCTCATCGCCCATGCTGTTTTAAGCCCCAAAAGGCAAGTCTAGATTTCCACAAATAGCTCATCCCCATGTTCAATGGGATGTATAAAACCTATATGGAACGTTCTAGAAGCATTACAGATAATCCCCCCCGGCCCCATAGGCACACATATTTACAGCTCTAAACTAAGCAGCATCAACATTCACTCACCCCTCCTCTGGTGGACACCAAATCTCTCGTCTAGACGCCAAAGTAATACCTTTAAGTCTTGTCCTTGCTAGGCGGTCGTTAGTCAAATTAAAGTATTCCATCATGGCACTTGTATTGGCAATAATACTGTTGTTTAGGGTGCAACTCATTTTGAACACAAATATATTGCTCCACCTCCATATCCACCAGCACAAAATAACGAACCTATATGCCTACTCCTTACTCGCTTCTTGCTGACCTTTGGCATTCCACCAAAACCACTCTAATGGGGTCATACTACAAAATAGGCGCCACCTCTCTGGAGGTACCACCTTCCTCAATAATGATCTTGAGTGTGCACAACCTCAAAAGATATGAATGGTATCCTCAGAACCTACTCCACATAATGGGCAGCTCAGATCCGTCGTCAGGCCCCGTCTAAGTCGATTTACATTTGTGAGTAGACACTGATGAGCAACTAGCTAGATAAGCTTCTTGCACGTGTGTGGCGCTCGAACCTTCCACAAACAAGCCCAGTTCCTATCCTGCTCCATCACATCCCTTGAAAGCACTCTATATGTAGATTTCACTGCGAATTCTCCATGCCTCTCCCACTTCCATTTAACATTATTAGCTTCATTCTCAATTTCGATCCCCCAAAGACTTTATCCCACGTTTTCTTAATTTCTGTCCACACATTAGAACCAGGCCTTGCTCAATACGAGGAAGGAGATCCTCCCCACATTTATACTTATCCCATACTACTTTGACCTAGAGGTCATCTCTATGCATCACGAGCCTCCAATCCAATTTCATGAGGAAAGCTTGGTTTTGATACTTAGCATGCCTCAGCCTCACGCTGTAATAATTGAAAAAAACGTTAAAATAATAATAAATAAAGTAATATTTTTTTTAAAAAAAAACTATAAAACATTGGCAACACGTGCTGCCACTTAATATACTTGGGGAACAAGTATATGGTGTGGGGATGGGGAAATAATCGTTTCCTAGTCCACCGCCCCTCCCACTATAAATATGTGTGTGAGTGTGTAAGTGAAAGTAAGTGAGAGAGAAGAGAAGAAAAGAGAGCCTATTTGAGTTTTTAAGGTATATTATTTATTTTATAAGAACGTTTAGATACTTAAATTAATTTCTTTTCAATAAACTTTCTTCATAAAAGTTATTCTACATATTTTTATCTTTCTAATGAGAATAATATAGTATTGATTATTGAAAATTTTTGGGTTAGAACTTTGGCAAAGTTTTGAGTTTTGATAATATATGATTATATATTTGTAGAACATGATTAATAATAATTTTAATCGGTTTAGATTATTAGTTGGTAATTGTTGGAATTTAAATTTAATTTTTTCTATCTAAATTAATTTAGGATTTATGTTTTATAGGATATTTATACCAATTAAATGAGGTTTAAGGCATTTATTTGGATTACAAGAAGTATTGTTGTCGGTTTAATCAGCTTAGTTTTGCTAAGTCTTGAATGTATAAAATTATGAGTTGAGAGTTGGTATTTAAATTAAAATTTGGTATGATTTTTACTATGTGGAGATTTGAATATTTTCTTAATAAATTGGGTTATACTTATAAAAGTTAGCATTATGTTGAAAAATTAAGGTTTGTAATAATAGGTATCTTATATATGAGTTTATAATTCATTTTTAATTTATACGAAGGTTTATTTGGCCCGCTTAATGGTTTAGAAAACTACTCAAACTTATTGTTATACGAAGGTATATTTGGCCCGCTTAACTATCTTGTAATCATTCCTTGTATACTTGTTAAATTGGATGTGTGGTTATTGAGTCCTTATGGCTTACCCTGTCATTGTTTATTTCTTTCAGGCGAGTATTTAGGCGGTGATACTAAGGGGTAGACATCCGAGACTTGATCTAAGTTATCAAATCTTGTATGTTTGATTTGGTTACATGAACATAGTCTAATGTATTTTGCCGAACTTTAGGGCCTTTTTGTACATTGTATATTTTGATTATTCCGCTACATGCTAAAATTTGTACTATGGACGGAGCCCTTTTATATGATATTATTGTGGGATAATTTATTTTCACCGGACCTAAATGTGTTTGGATATAAAATGGTTAATTATACGATAAATATGGAGGGTTGTGACACAGGTCACCCCCCTTCGTTTATCCTTGCACACCTCATTCCAAGCTATTAGCGGCTGTAACATCCCATTTGAAAACGGCGGAATATTTTTTTTTTAAAAACGTTTCCAAATATTTCACGCAGAGTAGTCAGAGTAGAGCATTGGAGCGAGTAAGTAATTTACATTACATTCAAAATATGGACCATAGTGTAAATGTATTGGATTACGGTCATCCGAGAATTCTCAAAAGTTAAAGGAACTTAAAGAAAACGGAAAATAACGTAGACACGTCTTGGCCTACTCCAGTTTGCTTGCCTCGATCTCCATGCATCGGTCCTCTTGACCACGATGCTACGAGATCCATTCCACATATGGATCTCGGGTAACGGTTAACCTTATGCTCAAATAAAACAAAAGTATACGTACAACGAGATATTCATTTCGATACGGCATATCATCACAAAAGCAAACAGCGGATGTATGATCAATAACATGGACGAACATAAGCACAAAGCGTATGTAAAGTCTCTCTCGACTAGTTCTGCACATATCCAAAGGTGCCACGCCACAACGTGTCCTCGGCGCTAGGAATAACTCAAACGGCATTACCAATACTATAATCCGTGGGTAAAGGCAGTAAGTATCTCGACGATTCTCAACGGAACCTCGGTCTATGAACGTATCTATAACGCAAAAGTATATGAGCAGCATAGAGTTAGGGTTACGATACGCGTCCGTACCTTAGTTGCGAGATATCCGGCTCTTCCGGCTAAAATGGTACTTTTCGACGGCCGTACGTAAAACAAATAAACGGCGGCAAACAAAAAAACGGCGGAACGATGAAATTTCGACAGCGGTTCGACGTCGAAGTATTCTAATCAGAATAATAACACACTTATGAATATTTGGCAGCATAACGGGCATTTTAGGTGAAAAAGACCATTTTGCCCCTACTACCCCTATTTGGCGGAATTTCGCGGAACTTCGTTACTTTGACCGTATTCCATTTCAAAATTATCCCCACTATGTTTTTACCTCGTCGGGCATCTTTCAATGCAATGAGGCATAAAAACAAGCATAGGAATATATTAAAACTTCCTAGATCAAAACAACGGTTCTACTATAACTACCGAAAGAACTACGGAAACTAAAAACTAAGGACGGAAGAACTTACTCGGAGCTAAGGCACAATTTTTTCCAGAGCTTCTCTCTCTAGAACCTCTCTCTAGGATCTGAATTTTGGTGTGAAGAATGAGAGCAAGAGAGCTTGCTATTTATAGAGAAAAATAGGGACAAGGTGGGAATTTCCAAAAAGTCTTCGGAAATGATTCGGCCGTTGGATCTAGGGTTTTGTAAGATGCAATCTTGACCATTCAAGGTCTTGGCCGACCTCTTTGGCCCAAAAAGTCAAAGAATGAGTTGTCATCTTGCTTTATGGCCTCCGGTTCGATAAAGCTACTCGATCGGTGTCCGTTTCGCGATTTCGCGAAAACTCAAAAATCCGGAATGTAACTTTGAAGATCTTTTCATCCTCTTTCATATTATCTATTTTGATCCTCTTTTGATCATATCCAGGTATTCTCCGGTGCGTCGGAAGATATTCGGACAAACGCGTCCGATTCTGGAAATCGCTTAGATAGAACCAACTTCCGGACAATAATTCGCCGAATCGTAAAACGTCCGTTGTTGTCTAACTTAATCCCGTGTTTGAAAATACGCAATTGTTTCTATAGGTTCTCACTTTGCCTATCGACTCTACTCTATCTCGATCAGCTTTTCGTCTTATTTGAAATTAGGGTTTTCGGTTGCGGAAACAACGTCGATAAATTCTTTCTTCGTGTAAAAATTCACTTGTTCTTAATTTGATCGTCTGAAAAGACTTTTACCTCTAGTTTACCTGTAGAATTTATTTCTAACTTTTCCCTCGATGCCTATAAGGTGACTCACCGCATTATATTATTATTTTATTCTAATTATCATTTTAATTATTTAAACAATTCTTTTTAATTAAAAATACCAATAATTTCGGCCCCTTAATTTTAAAATTCAGATTTATTTATTTTTCTATAATTTTTTCCATTTTTTTAAAAATATAATATTTTTTACCAAAATTCCCGTTTTACCCTAGCCTTCGTTAAGGCTTAATCGGGCCTAATTTCTTTGTTTAGTGATCTTTTTAGGATCAGGTTTCTTCATATATTTATCTTTACTAATTTACAGTATATTGTTATCTTACAAACTTTTATACTTTGATATTGTCATTTTATATCCTATGTAAAATATTAAAAATGTTTTCCCCATCAAGTTACTTTATGGTTACGAAATGCTTTTTAAACTTTTCTTCATGTTATTTCCTCTGAAATAATTTATTAAATTCTCATAATTAGGGATAACACTTCCATATTTTTCTCATAATTTTTCATGATCTTTCGGTATTTATCATAATATTTTTAGATTTTTTATCACCATTATATCATTTTTAGTCATTACATTGATTTTCCGGAACTTTTTTGAAAATTTACTCTATAATTATAACAATTTTCTATAACAGTTTTATGTCATGAATTTACTTTATTAAAATATTCATTAATTTTCCTTTATCTCGAAATTCCGTTTGCTAAAAATCCGGGTATTACAATGCGCATTCTATGACTATCTGTTGTGCCCCCCACAAGAATGATCTATTTTTCTTTGAAAGCGGAGCAAATCACCAAGAGGGGGGGTGAATTGGGGATTTTAAAAATTCTTTTCAAAGAACTCTATTTTCGAATGTTAAAACAGAGTAGAACAAAGCAATGAGAGAAAGAGCAAGACACAAGGAATTTATACTGATTCAGTCCAACCTCTTGACCTACATCTAGTCCCTAGACACTCTGGGATTTCACTAACTCAAATGATTACATACTCTGTAACTCTCAGAGTAATTCTCTCACTAGAACTTACTCCCCCTTACAAGTTGTAATCAAATAACCTAATCTCCAAGTCTCACGACTTGAGATTCTTACAATGAATGATTTCAATAAATGATACTCTCTAAGAGTGGATAATGATAATCACTGAAGTACAAATGTATTAAAAGATACTTTACAGTAGAAAACTGAAAGAGTATTGGAAACTTGAATGATTTTCGTTTTTTGCAAATTGGTTGTTGAGAAGACTTGAATGCAGCTCTATATATATAAAGAGAGCATTAAATGACCGTTGGATTGATCAATATAGCCATTGGACACATTGTTGTAGCTGTTAGGAACACTTGGTCTTCTTCTCTCTCTACTCTTTAATTAATCCAAGTGCTCAGAGGATTAGGGTTGACTTCCCTTGAGATTAGTCTGTTGGAAGAGTACTTACTAGATGAGGAAAGGAAACATTAATCCATTTGCAACGTGTGCAGAATGATTGTTCAGAAGGGTGCAAGATTTCTGGACATAGCATTTAATGTGTTGACATCGCTTTTTTGCTTTTGTCTAAATCTTCATTTAATATCCTCTAAATCATCTGAAACTCACTAACAAACTGATGAAACATAGTTAGGAATAGTAATGAGTGATGATAAGAAGTATTAAGATCAAACATAAAGATTTCACAAATTCGTGCAATTTGATTTTCAAACTCAGCGACACAAACTCGAGTTTGTTCTTACAAACTGGAGTTTGTAACTTTGCTTCAGAAGCCAAACTCGAGTTTTCAAATCCTAACTCGAGTTTTCTTCTTCCAGAGAAGAATGTCGCAAATTGAGTTTTGGAAGTCCATTTTGAGCATTGAGCCAAACTCGAGTTCATTAGTGACTAACTTGAGTTTTGGACTTTTATAGTGAAAACATGTTTAAGTCCAAAAGCTCAAAACTGAAGTTTTCAAAATTTAACTGGAGTTTTCAAAATCACGAAAAGAGAAAGATCTCGGCTTAGCACAAACTCGAGTTAACTAAACCAAACTCGAGTTTCCTTTTAAATTTGAAAACCTTTGAAAATCTTTGCCAACTGAAAACATGAGTTTTCTAAATAAACTGGAATTTTATCAAAGTGGGTAAAATGTGAAAACTTTGTTAGATCCAAAATCGAGTTTATAAACTCAAACTCGAGTTTTCTCAAGACTTTGGAAAACTTGGAAAATCCTTGGCCAAATGCAAACTAGAGTTTGTCATGACAAACTGAGTTTGCTCGGGATGAAAAAGCTTTAAGACTCCTGGCCAATCCCAAACTCGAGTTTTGAAAACATTAACTCGAGTTTGGTCAAGTTCACAAAACTTGACAAAACTCTTTATTTGGCGCAAACTGGAGTTTCCATATGAAAACTAGAGTTTGCTTAAGTTCAAAACTTTGGGAGCTCTCTATATGTCCAAAACTCGAGTTTACTCTCGCAAACTGGAGTTTTGTTTACTTTGGAAAATATTGAAGAGTCTCTATATGGTTCAAACTCGAGTTTGTAAATCCAAACTCAAGTTTGTCTTAATGTGAAAAACTTGGAGTGCTCTTCGTATGTCACAAACTCGAGTTTTCCTATGCAAACTGGAGTTTTCTCATTTCATTAAAATTGAGTCACTCTTTGTCAAGTGCAAACTCGAGTTTTCCTTTCAAAACTTGAGTTTGCCTTTGACAGTAAGTTTTTCAACTTACCAAAGACAAACTTCATCTTCGTTTACAATTGCCGGTTATCATCAAAACACATAGAACTAACATGCTTATCCAGAGTTTCACAAACAGAACTAGGTAGGTGAGATGTTTGCAATGTGTATGTTGGGATGGCTGAAGATACCAATGAAATAAGTGTCACCTTGCCAACTAAAGAGAATGAGCTAGCTTTCCACCTATTCAAACTTTCCTTTACCTTATCAATTACCACTTTAAATGACTCCTTCCCAACCCTCTTTATGATGAAGTTTCATCCCAAGATATTTCCCAAGATCAGCCGTTTGATTTAACCCAAAGGACCGTACTAAGCTCCGTGCATTTGTTGTGATTTATGTTTTTAAGAAAAGAATACCTTGGTCTTAGAAGCATTTACCTTGAGACTTGAACATTCACATAAATTTGACATACAATCCTGCATCATATCCACTTGTTGAAGAGAAGCGTCAGTAAACAAAATAATGTCATCCGCAAAGAACAGATAGGATATTGATAGTCCCTTCTTCGTAAGACAAATAGGCTTCCATTTCCATGCCTTCATTTGTTCTTCAATCATGTGAGCTAACTTTTCAATACAAATAACAAATAAGTATGGTGAAAGAGGATCTCCTTGTCGTATTCCATGTTATGCATTGAAACACTCTACCTTATTTTCATTCCATAAAAGTTGGATACTCGCAGTACTAACACATTGCTCCACCACTCGGATAAGATTAATAGGAAGATTAAGTTCTTGTAGACACTTAAGAAGGAACTTCAAATTAACCCTATCATAAGCCTTTTCCAAATATATTTTAATAGCCATATATCCTTTCTTCCCTCCCATTATTCACATTGAATGAATCACCTCCTGGGCCACAATAATATTATCTGAATTATGTCGGCCTGTACAAAGCTACACTAATTTTGAGATATGACATGAGCTATAAAGCATTTTATTTTATTGGCCATTAACTTTGTAACTAGCTTATATATGACATTACATAAGCTAGTTGGTCTAAAGTCTCAAAACATGTCAAGGTTATTTGTTTTCGGGTTAAGACGATTAGTGTCCCATTAACCTCATAAATCCTCTTAGGGCAGATAATACCTTCTTAACAAAGTGAACAACAGATTCCCTAATCATCTCTCATTGGTGTTGAAAGAACATCGTGTGGAACCCATTTGGCCCTAGTGATTTGAGAGCCCCATACTAATCAAAGCTTCATGAACCTTTGCTTCTTCAACTACCCTTTGACACACATGTTCATGTTACCTCGTGAGCCTTGGGTAAGAAATGAAACATGGTTCGAACGCTCTACTACCTCTTCCTTAAATAAATTTGAAAAGTACTATGTCGCGTGAGTTTTTATACATTCCTCCTCAAATCACCATTCTCCCTCCTTAATATAAATGACATCAATTCTATTACGATTCCTTTGACTATTAGCTTGAGATGAAAGAATCTAGTATTCCGATCACCATCAATTGACCAATTAATCCTAGCTTTTTGGGCCCATAGCAAAGCTTCTTGTGTTATTGTTTCATCTATCTCTAACCAAAGGTTCTTTTGGATCTCTTCAAGGAAATGGATATTACCGCCTTTGATGATCGCATGATTAATCCTATCCAGCCTATGAATTAGTTAGTTCTTTCACCTATGGATATGGCCAAAGACATCCCTATTCCAACGTTGACAAGCGTGGTGAAGCTTTCAATGTTTACCCCTTAATCTTTTGTAAAACTCCACTCCTCCTTAACCAAATCATTAAATGTCTTATGAAGGACCCATGAAGCAATAAAATGAAACGACCTCTGAGTCGGCTCTTTTGTTGAAATCCCCTTCATTCTCAACAGTAAAGGTCTATGATCATACTTATACTATGGAAAATGAAGTAACTTGTCATCGCTGCCGTTATGTCTCCCATACCTTGCTTTTTATCACCACTTGCATCATCCGACGTTCTTATCACACCTGCAGCCCCCACATTCCATTTTTGGTCTCCATTATATCCCATCTCAGCCTCCGTCATGTAGGCACTTTCTCCTTCCTTCAGATGAGGACACCCCTCCCTCGTTCATGTCCATAGAGTCCACACCCAAAGAAAACTAGGCACAAGCCCTCCTATACTAATTGATTATCCTCTTTAAACACTGTGAACATCGGCAATAAAGATTTCTGCAAATCAACTTCTACACAAATCCGAGCAAACTCCCCCATGTCATAAATAGACATTGATCGATCAATTTTAATTATCTTCCCTGTCATATTCCTAATAATGCCCAACAATTCCACCGTGCAGAGTTCCATGAGCAAATTTGAAATACGAACCCATACTGCTATCCTCTGCTGACAGACTGCTTTCCATGGATTGAAGTTCAGCCTCCACCGTTGTTCTAAAAGGTAGTGATCATCAATCATCCATGGTCCTTTATGGTATGCATAATCTCTATCCTCTATACTAGAGAAAGACATAATGTAGTACTCATTACTCAAGGGGACAACCTTCAGTGGCTGCTGCGGCTTCCACATTTGCCTCACTAGATCAATAAGCACATGTTTCAAAATTGAAAAATCCGAACATCTTGATAATAAGCGAGTTAATCCAAGGCCTACACCACACCATATATTGTTCAGAGGTAATAAATAAAGCCGGATATCTACTCGTCGATATGTCCCCCATATCATCCTCCCTCACAGTCTCGTCACCACCACTCTCACCTCCGTCTCGTTTTTTTCTAGAAAAGAAACCTTTCCATCCACAAACAATGTTGTCTTCTTTTGCATGGTTAACTAGATATCCCTGACCTCCAACTACAAAAAGAAATGATGTTTTGTAGCGGTAAAAACTGCGTATTTGTAGCAGTTCTGACCACTACTAACGACATGCATAACAGTCAGAGAAACCGCTACAAAAAGCACCATGTCAAACTATTTTGTAGCGGTTAAAACAAACTGCTAGTCAAGTATCTTTACTGCTACTGATATTGTAGAGGTTATGGGTCACCACTACAAGACGACATCCGGATGATGGATTGTGTTAACATGTTGTAGCGGTTTATGGACTGCTACAAGATGAAATTGCAATTATTTGGAGCAATCAAGTAATAGCTACTAACTAAGTCCATGAATTTTTAAAAATAGGCGGGAAAAGTTTAAGTGGCGCCAAAATGTTTTTTAAAATTGGCGGTTGAAATTTGTAGCGGATTTGAAATCGCTACAATATTGGATAAAATTGTCAATGGCACCAAAAAGTTTGAATTAAAATTGACCGCTACTAATATGTGACGCCAATTTTAAAAAATTTAAAAATTGGACCAAACTTTTTTTTAAAATATTGTAGCGGTTAGATAACCGGTACAAAGGAAATTATTTTTTTAAGACATCATTTATTGTAGTGCTTTTTTTAATTACTTTTTCACTTTAGTTTTAACTAGTTAAATATAATTTATAAAGTAAATTTTAATATTTTAAAAATAATACTATTAGATGATATTTGATTATGGATATTATATAGGTATGATATTGAGAAAGTGTAGATAATATAAACGTATTATGTTGTCCACTAGATGATATTTGATTATGAAATGAGTATTGATGATTATAGAAGGAATGTTGATGGAAAGTCGTTTTCAAAATAAAAAAATAGTTAGTATCAAAGAATTATAAGAAATTAAAAATGTAACATATAGGGAAAAATATATTTTTCATATTTGATAAGCTTAATCAGCACTTAACCTCTCTAGAAAAACATTGAGAGGAAAAATAAAATGAGAGAGAAGTTGGAGAGGAAGAAATGAAGAAGTGTGTGAAACGAAGTGTGATGGTGGTATTTGTAGCGATATCTACAGCAAACCTGTAGTAGTTGATGTGAAGGTTTTTATAGCGATTTTGAAACCGCTACAAAAAATGCATTGGTTTTTTTAAAAAAATAAAATAAAATATAGACGGATTAAAGTAAGATTAAAAAAGATTTTAATCAATCTTTGTCGCCATCACTACAAAAAAGATGGGGAGAAAAAGTTAGAGTTGAGTTTAATACGTTTGAACACAAATGAAACTTAAATTAATTGATTATAAAATGTAACTAAAAAAAATCGAATGATAGCTAAACTCTCATCGCCTTCAAGGAAGAAGTCTTCAAAATTGGTGGGCTGCAACGGCTCACTTCCTAGCGCCTCTCGTCCTCGACATAATAAACCTGGTGTGCCTCTGAGGCAAGAATATGTGGCTCATCATCTTCAGACTGATCGATGTGAATTGGCCGGGAGATATTTTTTGATGTGATGCCTAAGTCGTTAGTTGTGAGTCTTTATGAAGTTTTCGTATTTTCCCACAAATACTTAAAAAGTGTCACATGGAAATGTCCATGGTAATTTATTTCGATGACATCAAGAAGATCTCCATAATACGGGACGTCTCTGAACTGCATGTTGTCATCATTGCTGTGCACATAACTCTTTGTGCCAAAGGTGTCATAAACACCCGAGTTTTGAGTTAGCAATCCTTGATCTCATGAAACCATGTACAACTTGAAATCATTGATGTCACATTCCGTAAACCTGGTTGCATGGTCAAGAGGGTTGAGTGCAAGAGTTCTGAAATCTGGTGAGTGGGGGTTGTGTTCATTTAGTATTTTCCGCGCAAACCATTCTGGGAATTCTATGTGGACCTTTTTGTCAATTTTGGAGGATGTCTATGTATGGATCCTGAGTTGACGCTTCACATGACTTTTGAATTCCTTGCAATTGATCATGAGATGGCGATCATGAAATGTAAGTATAAAATGTAAGTATAAAATGTAAGAAAATATATAGCATAACATATGAGTGTACCATGCTTAATGAAGGAAGGGTTCAAATTTAGTGTAATTAATCAAGACATGTCTATGTGCTTGCAACTTTTCAATTGTCGTCAGTTTAAATCTCTCACTTGCTCCAATTGGTTTACCAACATGAGGGATTAACAACTCTCTTGTTGATGGATCAGTTCGGGTTCAGGACAATTGTCTACACAAGGAGATCGGTTGAAAAACATCTCAATGTCATCAAAGTAACTTGAATAGTAATAAAGGACCTTATCCCCTATATAGCCTTTAGCTATACAACCTTTTAGCCACGCCTTATTCCTTACATAAGATTTCAATTTCCCAAAAAACATATAAAATTGGCAAAAGGAAAAATGTCCATAAATGCTTAAATGTGCGACTAGTAAACTTAAAGAGTAATGTTGATGCACATATGTAAAATGAGTACCTCTTAATAGGATACATATATCGGTATTGCATTGGGCTAGCCTAGCTTTGTTTCATGAACAATGTGTACTTTCATGTGAACTATCACCATGAGAAAGGACAGAGGAAAGATCATCTCAAAATGACATAGCGTAAGAATATTGAGTTTCTATTTAGCTAATCTAGCTCCTCAACGATCAAAACATTGGAAACAACTTTAGAAAGAAAGAACACAACTCCACTAAAACAATCAACATATCAGGAGGCGTGTATGTTTGATTGCCGATGGAAGTAACTATTACATAACAAGATTTGAGTCATGACTCTTGAGACTAGCAACCTTTTGAGTCTACATGTCAATACATCGTGAAATGTTAGTTGAATACCCATCCGAAATTTTTTTTTTTTCAATGTTGCGAGGAAGATTTCCTTATTCGGTTTTTTGAGGGTCAATTGTTGGTTGAAATTTGTCATGCTCATCCGGCCTCACATCTTCACAAACTCCTAAGGCTCGTAAATATTTTCTTGATTGAAGATTGTCTTTTGACTTGCTTGGTTTGTTAAGCATGGTATATAACACATTGTCAAACACATTTTTTTTCAATGTGCATGACATCAAGACTGTGTTGGAGCAAATTATCTTTCCAATTCGGAAAGTGAAGAAGATGCTTATCTTCTGCCATGGCTGAGGGGCAGAAGAAGAAGTCCTGGCAGTTTTCCTTATCGTTCTGCTGCATCATCATTTTTACCAAACTCGAATTCAACATCCTGAAGCTACTTTAAGATATCTACATCGTCTTTCTCTTATTGCCCATTGAAATGATTGCATTGCAACCTAAACTTATGTTTGCCATCGAGAAACCTCCAATAAATCATAAAACACCACTTTCGACTATAGGGAAGGCGCACTGAGTCAGAGTCAAAATTACAAGCTAGACACGTCATCCTAATATGCACATTCTACCCGGATAATGTTCCAAAGCCAAGAAAGTCACTTATTGTCCACATCAAGGCTACATGCAAGTTAAACAGTGCCTTCTCATGTGTGTCATACATCTCGATGCCGACATTACACAATTTCAGCAACTCCTTGATAAGCGGTTGGAGATACACATTTATGTCATTCCCGGTGCATTTTTTCCTGGAATGATCATAGATAAAATGAAGGAGCTATGTTTCATACACATCCTGAGGGACAAGTTGTAAGGAATCAAGACAACAGGTCAAATAATGTAACTTGCACTAAGATTCCCAAACGATTAAAGCCGTCCATTTCCAAAGCAAGCAAAACATTTCTAGGATCCACCGCGAAATCTAGAAAGTTTGAGTCGAATGCTTTCTAGGCTTTAGCATCCCGTGGATGTCTTAGTTTATCATCATCGTTCTTATCAACTTCATGCCATCTCATATGCTCACCTATCTTAGGCAACATAAACAATCTTTGTAAGTGAGGTTTTAAAGGACAATACCTAAGAATCTTTATTGGTTTCTTCTTGTTCTTGCTCTTCTTTTGAACTATCCTAAACCTCAAAGTGTGACATCGCTTACAAGTCTCCCTGTGAGCATCATCTCCCCAATAAATCATACAATCATTATGGCGTGCATCAATTTTTCCGTAGTTCAAGTGTAATCTGTTAATAATCTTCTTAGCCTCATAGAAGGTTGTGAGAATGTTTGCGTCAAGGAATGTTATCTTGTATTAATTCCAGCAACATCAACATTCTCTTATCAGTGATCCCACACAAGCACTTGATATGATACAATTTGATTAAGAAAGATAATTTGGAGTATTTTCAACAACCTTGATACAATGGACAATTTGCCTTATCCATGAGGCTAAAAATTCACAAGCTACATCATTTCTCAAGAAAATAGGATCTGCACCCTAAACTTCTACGGTGAAGTTGTCATTTTGAAAACCAAACGCATCACAAACAACATTATTAACAAGATTGATCTACTTGAACTCCTACTTGTGCACTTTGAGGAAGAATATTATCATATTTCATAGGAGGTTTCTCACCATGAACTCCCTAAAAAGTATATTCTTCCAAGAAAGGCTTCATAAGCAAATATTCCTTAGCAACTTCTTGTGTCTGCCACTTCTTAAACTCGCATCGATAACATGGACACATGATCTTACTATTACAACTAGCGTCATAAAATGTGAAATCCAAGAAATTGTTCAATCCAGCAAAATATGCTGGAGAATTACATGGCAACTTGATCTATGACTTATCCATATGTATTGAACAAAGTGAGGAGAGAAGATAGGTGGTGAAGAGAGAATGTTTAGTTCTCTTAATTACGTGCGTTGGGATGCTTAAATGCACCATTATTTAATTTGTAGCGGTTTGAAAAATGCTACCATAACCGCAACAAAGTTTAACCAAACTTTGTAGTGGTTTCTTAACCCCTACATAAACCGCTACAAGCTGCTACAACAAGTAGACCTTTTCAAATTTCAATTTTTTTAGGTTTGTAGCAGTTTTACTCTTGAAACTACTACAAACATGGACCATTATCAAGCAAGAATCTTAAAATTCAAATTTTGTAGTAGTTTGCCTCTTAAAACTGCTACCATATTAGCGGAATCAATTATTTTGAATTTCAAATTTTTACATTGTTGTAGCGGTTATGGAAGTTAAACCACTACAAAATGTTCAAATTGTGTATTTAATATGTTGACTTTAATTTCAGAAATGTAAAGGTAATGAAGAAATAATAAAGTGGAAAATATGTTACGACTTACTGTCTTTTTTCAATAACAATTATTATGTAATATAATTAATGTCAAATTATAATACATTAGTACAAGTATGAAAAAAAACATTTACAGTTTATTATAAAATGTCTGCTAATATCATAATTTAAATATAACAAACAATTTAAATAACAATGTATGTCCTAAAACAGAAATAAAACCTAACTAACTACATGGTCTTGAAGCTCCTTGGTAACATCTACATGGATCACTTGAGCCATCGCCTGAGCCTTATCCTCAACCATCACCTGAACTATCTGCTTTGTTGGCCTTCTCATACCGGAGGTCCTTGCTAGAGAGGTTCCAGCCTCAGAAGTGGCGCTCATACTATAGACGATGCTAGGCCTGGCGCCTATCTCCATACCCCTAACATGTCCAGAGTGATCAATTCGGCCTAGACCATCTTTCAAGAGGGAAATGGGATCCACAGACTCCTGTGACTTTAGGGTCTGGGATAGTCGCAGCTCTGTCTAGGACTGGATAATCCGAGCCTGGTGCACACATTTTTTAAGACATTAATGAAACAAATGCATCTAATGTAAATGAGTTACATAAATTATATCTTTTTAACTTACAATGACTTCCTCTACTTGTTAAGAGGTAGGCTTCTTGTCCCAGTGTCTATGGGTGTATATGTAGAAGTCCCCATAGTCTATTAGGTGTTTATCCTCCTGAGCCATCCTCTCCTAAAAGAGTTTAAAGAATATAAACTTATTTGAATTTAAAATAAAACAATTAATAATTTAAAGCTAAAAAATAATTTAATTGTAAAAAATACCAGCTCACTGTAGGTGACAACAAAAGTCTTGGATCCGGCCATGTTGTGGATCCTCTACTGCTCTCGAATCCTGGTGTTCCTTTGAGCAAGAGCCTGCATAAAAGATGAAACATTCAAATACATTTAAATGATAATTATAAAATTTCTAACTACTATGAAATACAAAATTAAGTAAAAATGTATTTGGCCCTTTGGACTCCTCCTGAATTGGATAAAACTGGCCCAGTCATTAGGTGGGACGTTGTCTGGGGGGCTCGTGATTAGCTACTTCAGAGGAATCATCCCATCTTTATTCACCATGTGGTAGAGACGACTCCTCCAATTCTTCTAGCCATCCCCTATCTTCATCAATACGTATCTCTTCCTGTTGTCCCGAACTTCAAACTTCTTCTATATAACAATTGAATTATTAATTAATTAATACATCTATACTATAATTAAATGCAATTAATTATAAATCCATAAATTATAATTTTATACATCTATACTATAATTAAATGCAATTAATTACCGTAACAACTTCTTTCCACGCTTTTCTCTTCGGCTCCGCCGGAAAATGTTTCTAAGTTTGGAAGTGGATAGGAAACTGCAACCAATTCCCACCAAACTCGGTCAGCCAGCGGTTGAAGAGGTGACCGCAGTTTTGGATCGATTGTTTGTTTGCTCATTACACGGAACTATGAAATGTGGCCCATTAATCACATTCAAATCGGCCACGTCCAACTTTCTCATGGTGATATTCCCCTACTCATTTGCACAATTCACAATATTTTTTATTACATTTAGCTACAGTTTTAATAAACCATATGGAATTTAAATATTACATTTATTAAAACAATATTTAACTTTACCTTCAACTTGCACGTCAAATCTAGTCGACCTTGAAGATGATGGTCGAGGGTTCCCTTGCTCCTTGTCAACCACCTCATCATCATTATGAAACGATAAGGTTTCCTCCTCTACCTGTGAGGCCACCACATTTAGGGCCGCCTCCTATGGGAACATTTGTTGAGGCTAGGTCCCCTACCGTGATGGCACGAGAACATTTTTACCCCTGTGTTGCCCTTTAGTATTACTGCCCCCTCATCAAGGCACTGTGCCTTATATCACGTGCTTTCCCTTAGCTCTCCCTGAAGCCATCACTTGTTAAAGACTATAGTTAAACGTTGTAAGACAGCGCATGAGAATGAAATGCGCATGGTGAAAGTGAAATACTCGTGGGTCATTGTTGCATTTAAACACTTACTCTTTGTAGCGGTTTTAAGTAAAACCGCTACCTAACCGCTACAATATTCCTCATTCCACGTTACATTTTGTAGCGGTCAAATAAACTGCTACAAATGTGAAGACTCTTTGTATTCTGTAGCAATTTTACCTATAATCGCTACAAAGTTTATTGTGAGTTTGAATAATAGCAACAAGAAACCTTGGTTTGAAAACAGTTAACACCCTTGATAAAATGTAAATGTGGTGCTAGGTAACATAATACGTATACTATGATGCCAAACACAACCCATTTGCAAATTTTCAAGGGGGTATCTTCTTTTAAACCAATGTCTGGTTTCTTGCTGCTAATTCAGAATATAATTTGTAAATTGAGGGTGCTTATATAGGCTTCAAATGTGTAGCGGTTTTTGTAGGAAACCGCCACAAGTGTACCAAGTATTTGCACTTTGTAGCGATTATTGGTATAAACCGCTACAAATATACAAGACTCTGCATTCTGCAGCGGTTTCTAGTGATAACCGCCACAAACTTGAAGAGCGTTTGAGTTTTGTAGCAGTTTTTACAATAACCACTACACGTTTCATTTTTATAGTGACGAAAGTAGTTGACACCACATGAAGAAGTGAAAATGTGGTGCTAGATAAGATGACACGTATAACATGATACCAAACACAACCTATTTGCAAATTTTCATGGGTAGACAACTACTTTGAAACCAATGTTTGGCCTCATGCTGCAAATTCTTCACAGAATAATTTGCGTGGAAAACTGTTTATATAGGCTTCAAATATGTAGCGGTTTGATAAGAACTAGCTACAAAGTTGCAAACTATTTGCACTTTGTAGCAATTTTTAGCCTTAACCGCCACAAATATTCAGACTCTTTGCTTTTTGTAGTGGTTTCTTCCTCTAAATTGCCACAACCTTCGCGTCACATGGTGCCAAGCTCGCCACTTTTGTAGAGGTTTTGTTTCAGGAAACTGCAATAAATTAATTACTACAAATTTGGCCCCAGCTTGGCACAAAATTCTGTAGTGGTTAATTTTGTTAGTTATGCTTACTTTTGATGATGACAAATATGCTTATCAATATTAAAATCAAAAAATTTTCATAGTACATTTATCTCCTACATTGACTAACTGATGTATTGTATTTAATATAGATTAGTCCGAGTTGAATTATGGAGATATTGAAGTTGCAGAGAATAATGATACCAAGAATGATTAGTCCGAGTTGAATTATAAAAGATTAATCAAGAAGGAGATAAGAGGTTACGGGAAAGAAGAACTTGCAGAGAATGTCAAGAAAACAAGAAGTTATGAAAATATTTTGGGAATAATCAAGAAGAAGAGAAGATATTGAAGAAGGTAGAATTTCAAGAGAATGATAAGTCCAAAGAAGAAATATTATGCCAAGATGGGCGAACGCATCTATGCACATTGTTTATCTGACTGTCTGCATATGTTTGAACTGGGATGTTAAGTTCAAGCTAAGAAGTTAAGTTCGAACTAGGATGTTATGTTCAAACTAAGAAGTTAAGTTCGAACTGGGAAGAATTATGAAGAATGATCAAGAGAAGAGAAGAAAGAATGAAGAACTTGCTAAATGGAATGAAAATATCATTATACAAGTTCCAAGATTGATTCTAGAAGTCTCCACAATCAAATGGGAGTTGGAATGGCTCAATTCGGAGTTAAAATAAGTAAAAGGGAGCTTCAGGATTATCTAACTCGAGTCATGAGGTTGCAACTCGAGTTAACCACTTTGTTATAGTGTTTCTGGGTTTCTGGACTGATATAACTCGAGTTACAGTGCTTTTCAGCACATCTGTTATACTCTGTTTCACGTTCAGCATGCGCAAGGTCTGGTATTTTGATGATATCTCTCAAACCAGAGATCGGATTGAGATGAAACCAGTGTCATATGAAATGAGACTCCCAATTCGTCATTTTGATATAAAATACAAGCCCAAAGGAGTTCAGATCAAGGATATACGAATTGTGGAAGTTGACCCTACAATTCACGCCACAGTGTAGACATAGCTTTGGTGTTTTGAGTGTATCTCACAAACTACAAATCGGATTGAGCTGAAATTGGTGGAATATGAAAGTATACTCAAAGGGCTTCACATCAAGATTTGAACCAACTAAAACGGAGTTCAGACCATGGAGATATGGCCTTTGAAAGTTACAGTCAGTTCAAGATGGTTCAAGAACGCTCAACATACAATGAGTTTGGAATGAGTTGCTAACTAGGCTTGGATAACTCAAGTTAGGATTGGAAACTTGAGTCAACGTCAATCGAGAGGAAGGCGAGAGAAGAAAGAATATTGAGAAGAGTTTTTAACTCGAATCAACAAAGTAGCAGATGTTAATTCCTATATTTTGATGATCACAATTCCTAGTAGATTGAATTAAGCATTATTAGATTCTTAGTAATCATGCCCGAGACGAGATAGAACCTTGCCCGAGCAACATCGGACTTCGAAAAGAAATAAAAGCAAGGTAACGTAATCATGCCCGAAGCAACCTTCAAAAGCATCTGAAAGCATGACCTTGCCCGAGCAAGGTCATAGTCTTGCCCAAGCAACGTCGGGGTCTCTGAAGGAAAAATGAAGCTCAAAGTGATCATGCCCAAGCAACGTCCGAAAGCGTCGAGAAGCATGACCTTGCCCGAGCAAGGTCATAATCCTGCCCGAGCAACATCATGGCAAAAGCAAAAGAAGTTTTCTCAAGCAACACCCGAAAGCATCAGAAACACGAGCTTGCCCGAGCAAGGCCACAAGTCTGCCCGAGCAACATCGAGGCAGAAGCAAAAAATCATCAGACTAAGTAGTCTTGCCTGAGCAAAGAAAATGCTTCCCGAACAAGCTACTCGAGCAAACAGAAAAGCTTGCCCAAGCATCATTGATCTAAAGTACTTTCTTCCTCTTGAAGGAACCTTGCCCGAACACTAAAAATTGCTTGCTCGAGCATCATGCCCAAAGCAGAATAGAAACTTGCCCGAGCATACCTGAGACAACGTTGATCAAGAAGCTTGCCCGAGCAAGCCTGGGTTCATGCTCGAGCAACATCACCATAACTCTGTATTTCTGCAAGCATGCTTTCTGCGTTGCCTCAATCAACAGCGATGCGCTTTCATCTTTCCGCCTCTGTCTATGTCATGCCCGAGCAAGACTATCATCATGCTCGAGCAACATCGAAGCAGAGCACTTCCAAGCTTTTGTAAAGGAGCTTGCCCGAGCATGATTATATTCATGCTCGAGCACCATGATCGAGCAGGCAAAATACTTTGCCCGAGCATCGCCAAGCGAAGACACTTTTAACTTCATTTCAAGAGGTTTGCTCGAGCAAGCCAATAATCTTGCCCGAGCAAAGTAGCCTCTGTTTTTGAAAACTCCGTATGCGTAATTCTTCAAATCTTTACTTCTTGTTTATCACATCTGATTATTACCTATTAAGTCTATCAAATGGATGTAAAGAGTGCCTTCTTAAATGGTTTTATTCAGGAGGAAGTATATGTTGAACAACCTCCTAGTTTTGAAAATGAGCATCATCCAGATCATGTCTATCGTCTTAAGAAAGCCTTGTATGGTCTCAAACAAGCTCCTAGAGCTTGGTATGAACGATTAAGCAAATTTCTTTTAGAACAAGGCTTTGTTAGAGGAAAGGCAGATACAACATTATTTATTCGAACTAATAAAGTTAATGAAATTTTAGTTGTGCAAATATATGTAGACGATATTGTATTTGGAGCTACTAATGATTCTCTTTGTGAGGAATTTTCTAAAAAGATGCAGGGAGAATTTGAAATGTCAATGATGGGAGAGCTAAATTATTTTCTTGGACTGCAAATAAAACAACGGAAGGATGGAATATTTATCTCTCAGACAAAGTATCTCCGGGACTTGCTCAAGAAATTTGGATTCGAGCATTGTAATGGTGCAGACACTCCAATGAGCTCAACAGCATCGTTGGATGCAGATGAAGAGAAGGGAAAAGACTTCAACACAACAAAGTACAGAGGAATGATAGGCTCTCTACTCTACTTAACGGCTAGTCGGCCGGATATACAATTTAGTGTGGGAATGTGTGCGAGATTCCAATCAGCTCCTAAAGAATCACATGCCAAACACGTAAAAAGAATTTTTCGATATCTCTCAGACACAAAGGAATTGGGTCTCGGTTTCCAAAAGATCAACAAGAATTCCCGGTTGCATACTCGGATGCGATCATGCCGGCTACAAGACGATAGAAAGAGCACCGGTGGACGGTGTGAATTCTTCGGAGGCTCACTCGTATCCCGGTTCAAAAAGAAACACCCACCGTAGCAAATCATCAACCGAAGCGAGTATGTTGCAGCCTCAAGTCTGTGCACAAGTCTTGTGGTTAAAACAACAATTATCTCGACTTGGGAGTTCATCTGAAGAGATTCCAATCCTATGTGATAACACCAAAGACGATCGCTTGGCGAAAAATCCAGTTCAGCATACAAGGACCAAGCACATCGATGTGAGACACCACTTCATCAGAGATCACGTACAAAAGAAAGATGTGAAAATGATGTTCATCCCCACACACTTACAACTTGCTGACATTTTTACGAAGCCCTTAGCTAAAGAACAATTCAATTTCATTAGAAGAGAATTGGGAATGGTAAATCCCAATGAATTGTAAGTAAAATGTTGATTCAGTTCTATTATATTTTTTTTAATTATACTGACTTTAGCATCGGAGATTCTTATTAGTGTTTTGCAGGTGCTCTGCCCACAAGAGATAAAACAGAGCACATCAAAAAATCTGTTGCTTGAGCAAACTAATAGTCTCTGCTCGAGCAACCAAGAAAATTCTTTTAAAAGGAAGGCGAAAATGGGAAGTCTGCTCGAGCAAGAACGGGTTGTGAGTAAAATTGCAAAATTTCATATTCTTGCTCAGGCAAGACAATAAGTCTGCCCGAGCATCAAAAAATTGTGCCCGAGCAAAGTCGGGAATCAGAGCTTCTAAAAGGCATCTGTCGTTTCATTTCAACGGCAAATTTCATTTTCCCCAAATCCGCCGTCCAAAACCCTAATCTCCTCACCTTCAAATTCCTCTTCCATTACTTCCGTTTTCGAATCATTACTCCAAATCGAACCGTTTCGACTGTTCAATCCATAAAACCCAACGTTTTTAACCGATCACATTCTCAAATTTCCCTCCATTTTCTCTTCTTCACACCTCCTCCTCGTCGGCATTGTCATCGTCGTCCTCAACCAATCTTCCTTATCTTCTTCAAAATGGCTGGTTCGAGTGACAAATCTCGGTCCAAATCCTCCCCGGCAAAGAAATCAAGACACTACCGGCCTAAAGTCGCTACTTCCGGCAAGCCTCCAAAACAGGACCTCTCCAAATCTTCGGCTCAAACGAAATCTTCCACCAAGTCGAAGGTATCTGAGAAGTCTAAAGGGAGTGTGGATACTCCGACATCACCAACGACAAGAATGAAGACTGGGTCTCTACCTACTGGAAAATCCAAACAAGACCGATCTCCATCTCCATCCTCTCCTAAGTCAGTTGGATCCCCTAGCCCATTTAATGAAGTTAAACGAAAAGCCGTAGAAGATCAACCTCAGCCTCTCAAACCATCTCTTAGTCAGAAATCACAAGGGTCCGCAAGCAAAAAGCTAAAGGTCTCCTTCTCATTCCAATCAGAAGGTTCAGAAAACAAGAAGGAACAGTCTTCAACGAGTAGACCTCAGGATGGTAAGTTACCAGAACCTTCACCTAATATGATCACTGGAAATATTGCTGTTGATGATTTCCAGACATTTAATCATTATTTCGGATCTCGGCCATTCTGCCCAATTGTGTATGTTGATTTGGGGCACTTTAAAGAAAAATTTAATTTTGACTTGACGAACTGGTTGCTTCAATTTATGCCTCTTCTGAGTATAAATAAACCATATTCCCCTGAAGTTGTGAGACTATTTTACCACAATATGCACATGCAAGCAAAGGTCAACAAATCCGATGATGATGTGTTGATTACTAAGGTACGAGATCAGGAAATAAAGCTCACGGCTTATGACCTCAATGTCCTTTTGGGTGTGGTGGACATACCTGAAGATCCTCCACGACTTTCTCCCGCGTTGAATGCCATCAAATTCTATTTCCGGATGTTCAACTTGAAGGCAAGAAGATCAATCTTACTCCGGCCATGATGAAGGATGAGTACAGGGTACTCATATATCTACGATCGCTGCCTTATTCGAAAGGTCGAGCTTCACACATTTTGTGAGGAAGGACTTTGAGCGATTTGCTTCTCGATTGCTATGGAACCACGGATTTAGGCAAATGGATTCTGGAGGAGATGATAACATTTATCTCTGAGGCTAAGGTTCGACTTCGGGCTACAATTCCTTATCCTTCCTTAGTTTCTCGAATCTTAGAAGTCAAAAATATTTGGTATCTCTCGGATGACAAAGAGGTATACCCTCCAGTATTTGGGAAAGAGCACATGAAAAGTTTGCGAATCTCATTTACAAAAGCTCAATCTTAAAGCAAAGGCAAAGCACCTATCTCCTCTTCTCAACCGGATGTTTCTAAACCATTTGCCTTCCAACCTCCCGATGAAGCCGAGTCCTCCAAAGCCGGACCTTCTTCCACAACGCCCTCCTTCTCTCGAGCTGCCCTACAAACCATTGTCGAAGCCACGCTTCAAAAAGTTGTTGCTCCTATATATCAATCACTAATGGGTTATCGGGATCTCACAAGGAAAATGATCAAAAGTTTCCAAGAAGACATGATAGGGTTGAGATCTCGAGATTAGACTTCACATGGATACAGATTTACGGGACTTCAAGAACGAGATGGAGGAGTCAATGAACAAAAGCTTCTCTATTATCTATGATCGGCAAGAGGAAATCAAAAAGGAAATTCAGACTTTATCTAGACAAGAGTATGGGACGCACAAGATGGTTAGCTACTTTGACTATACCTTAGACAATTTTGTGAATAGTTTTGCTCCCGATGGTCCTACTGGAGATTTCCCTACTCCTCCGTCTTCTTCTCCTGTTCCATTTGCTTTTGAGCCATTTGGTTCCACTGGTCCTCCCTTCGCGCCTTCTACCTCAGTTGATCATCACTCTCTAGGTTCCCCTGTTGATTTTTCCATTGTTCCTCCAACTCCTCCACATCGGGATCCCCATTTTGACAATGACAAAGGGGAGAGTAGTTGGTTAGGATTTAGGATACATTATTATATTTCTTTGTTATTGCTCTGTTTCTCATTGAACTCAATATATTAATGTTATCAATAATTTCATTTTGAGAAGTTCAGATTTTCCTTCATTATGAGAATTCAGATCAAGCATAATTTTCTTTTACTTAATTCAATAATGTTTAAATCTAGTCCTAAGAATTGTCATCATCAAAAAGGGGGAGAGCAGAGAATGAACAACTCAAGCACGATAACGTATCGACAATTCGATCTTATTGTTATGAATTGATTACTACTTGCTATGCTTCTCAATGTTATTAATAATCTTCACGAGCAAGTTTCAGTTGATCAAAAGCTCGGATTGAGGATCAATGCTAACAAGCATAAGTGAATGAACTGGTTTAACTCGATTCAGGCAAGATAACTCGAGTCAACTTTCAGGCAGAAAGTAATCAGATCGTTGGCGCACAAACATAACTCGAGTCACGAAGGGTAACTCAAGTTACGCAACTCGAGTCACATACGACAACTTGAGTTAGAATCCAAACAAAAAGCATCTGGCACTTAAAACAACTCGAGTCACATGGAATAACTCGAGTTAACATATCTGCTTCAGAAAATCACCGTGTTCGAAAAATCCAAAATCATTGTTTGTGATTTCATTAATCTTTACCATTACTCATTACTATTCCTAACTATCTTTAATCATTTTGTTAATGAGTTTCAGATGATTATGTGAAGGATTAACATCGGATTACGAAAAGCAGATGATTATGTCAGAAGCTCCAACGGTAATATTTGCCAACGGTCATATACGCTTACAACGATCATATTCTAAACTGAAGGAATTGCTCAACGGTCATAAATTGCAACTAACTATAAAAGGAGAAGCATTCAAGATAGATGAGGTTGGAGACAAGAGCTTACACTGTCAAAATGCCAAATTTCTGAATCAAATAGTTAGCTCACACGCTCTCTGTTCTCAATGCTTGTATGGTTCATCATAGAGAGTGAAATGATTTGTATTATACTTCAGTGTTTATTCATTCACTTCTGAGAGAGAAGATTTATCTGTAAACATTCTATCTGAGAGTTACTCAAGATTGGGTGATCTTGAGTGGGAAACCCATTGTCTTGAAAGCAGCTTGTAAGGGGAGTGAATCCTAGTGAGAGGGTTGCTTTGAGTACAGAGTGTGCAATCAAGTGGGTGTATTGATTACGGCTTGTAAGGGGGAGTGGATCCTAGTGAGAGGATTACTTCGAGTACAGAGTGTGTAATCAAGTTGAAAGAAGATAGTGGATTGAAAATCTCAAGTGAAGCTTGGGACCGGACGTAGGTCAAGGATTGGCCGAACCAAGATAAATCTCATTTGCATATTCTCTTCCCTAAACTCTTACATTTCTAGCATATATGTTTGAATGACTGACTATTTTTTTATAAACTATTTCTGTCATTTGAACTACCTTCAGTAAGTTCCTAAAGTTTTATCATACACCCAATTTACCCCTCTCTTGGGTGATAGCCAGGTCTTTCAAATTTATTATAACCGCTACAAATTTCATTCCCCAACCAGTGCACGTCTTGGCGCGAGTGGTCCCATTGCAAATATATAGCGGTCTCGATCAAAACTGCTACAAAATATGACATTTGTAGCAATTTATTTTAACTGATACAAATTAACCGTTATGAAACGACAATTTTTTTTTTGTAGCGTCCCGGAAACAAAAGCTTCTTTTTATTTGATAAAGAGATTGGCCTCTAAGCAACTCGCACTTTCTCTATCTCTTGAGATGCTTTCTTGTCCCCCCCCCCCCCCCAAAAAAAAAGGTACTACCAAGAACAAACTTCTCCTCCCTAAGATGCATCTCCCTCCCACAACTCCACCCACCACCGTCCCCATCCCCTCTTTCTTCCATCTCCATCGCTACTTTCTCTCTCCTTCCACTCTTCGTTCGCCATTCACTCAATATTATAACTTTTTAATTACATATCTCCATGATCACAAATAAACTCGGAAAGTATCCACATTTAGGTTTTAGTGTCATATGGTCAAAAAGGGTAGGCTGAGATTTCTTACAATACAAGGAAAAACCCAAAAGAAAATTACACCCTTTATAGAAAGAAAAATAGTGAAATTATAGAAATTTAATTTTTTATTTCAAATATTTATTATTTATGTATGAAATGAAAAAATTAGTTTACATTATAACATCATCAACAATAAAGGTTTATTCTACTATGGTGCTCAGCTACAAAGATAATATGATACGTACCATTGTGCTTTTATCAACAACTACATCTTTAGATAAATTATTGATCAAGAGTCCTTGCTCAATAACTTCACTAAGTAATCTCTTTAGTCATTTTTAGAGAACTCCATACTGTCTAATAAACCTTCATTACTAACACATCCAATGACTTTCTTTTCTTTAAGCGAATCGGCATCCAATGGCGTTCTTCCCCACCCCACCCCACCCCACCCCACCCCACCCCCTCCCCCAAAAAATAATAATAATAGATGTATCTAAGTTCTTCTCTTCTATTTTTTGTAAAGCAAAAGGTGATTAGATTGAATGTACTTTTAAAATCAGATTTCGAATTTAAATCATGAAAATAAAAAATTACAACAGAAGAGCAATATCTGTTTAAATTAATAAATACTTGAATTATTTGTACATTAAAATATGGATATATATATATATATATATATATATATATATATATATATATATTGTCCACTAAAGATCTCACTTTTTCAGATCAACAAAAATTTGCCACATAATCTGAGTTAGAAATTATTGAATGGGAATAAATAGTGGTATCCATAAAACTAAAAGTAAAAGATTTGAGTAATCTAAATACCCTTTGGAAACACCAATATGAACGTCCTCTAGCTTTTTTTAAAAAAAAAAAAAAAAAAGGAAAAAGAAAAAGAAATGTAACACCTACCACTTTATCATTCTCCAATAAAATCAAAATTATAATCAATCAATATCTATATTATCATTAAGTAATATCAATAATTAAATATGAATCATCAATATATCATTACTTCGGTGGCAAACAAAAACCAATAAATATATATATATATATATATATATAGGTTTATCGTTTGTCATATCACTTGACATAAGATTATGTCAAGTCATCCTAAAATAACGTCGTTTTGGAAGTTAGGGGAATTAATAAAGTGTGTTTTTGTATTTATTATATGAATTTACCAAAAGATCTTTCATTAATTCCCCTAATCTAAAAACTACGTCGTTTTGAGAGTTCATCAATTCTTCTAACCCCAAAACGACATAGTTTTGGGGTGACATAACTTTATAATTTTATGTCAAACGATAAACCTATATATATATATATATAAACCTTATATCATCATCATCATCATTCAACCATTCTAAATATTAAATATAAATTTTATAATAAATTCTTAACTCCAGCTACAACTTGTACTTATTAACAATGTAATTTATTTTGACCAGGAATAAAAATAAGATTCTAAAATATCAATTTAATGATAGTTAGGTCTAAAATATTGTTTGTACAACTGAAATATCTATATGACTATATTTACAACTCATTTTTTAGCCCATTCTTGTAGACTTATCACTGATGAAATGAACTTTTGGAATACCTAACTTTCGTGTTCCACTTAATTTTCTTTAATTTCTTACAATATCCAATGCCATCTAATAATAATGTATAGAGCATAGAAGATTTTAATCAAATATAATAATAATAAGACCAACTAAATTGAATGATAAAAAGAAAAAGAAGACAAACTAAATTAATTTAGGTACGAGTAGCGGAAGAATGCCAAAGAATTGAACCCAACCTACACTGATAATTCTGTTTAGAAAGGGACAACCATACCATCTGTTTTTATATTCTGTTTAATTTGTTTTTTTTCCTCAGTGCACCTTAAAAGTATTAGTATTAAATATTTGCCCCAAAAAAATTCTATATTTGCCTACGGGTACAAGTTACAACCTATATTTTTGCCAAAAGATTTTTAGAAGATAGTGGAATTAGCACATCTATTAAATAATGTATCTTTAATTAAAAGCTACCTTATCGAAATTTAAAGCATCAGATTTTTCACTCTACTAAATAAATATATATACACAAGATTGTTAAACTCGCGAATTTAAGCAAACTCACAATAGTGAGATAAACTCGTATTATGAAGTTAAATAGTAAACATGTAAGAGTTTACTTTTACCATTAAATAGATATTAATAGTGTATAATTAAAATATTAAAATATTAAAAAAAAACAATTTGATTTAAATATTTGTTGAATTAAAATAATTGAAATTAAATCCATAAACATTCATAATTTATCATATCTAACAAAGAAATTTCTATAAAATTTATATTTAAAGCCGCTAAACATGATCAAATTGAAAAAGTTAACACGAGTTTAAAGATGAGTTAGTACAATTTTGTAAGTTGGAAACGTAAAAATGGTAAACTCAAGACATAAATTCTTGAGTTTAACCGAGTTTACTAATGACTCGAGTCGGTTACGTAAGTTAAAAACATAAAAACGCTTAAACTCGAGAAATAACTCGCAAGTTTGACAACAATATATATACATACATTGAACATGTAGAGTAATCAAGGTTCAAGTGATAGGCAATGAAATAACTTTTTTTTTCTTTCTAATTTTATTTAATGTAATAAAGCTAAATATAAAAGTTCTACAATTTAATTTGAGGGTTCAGATTTTGAGTTTTACAATTTTCTTTATGTTATAAATATGATCTTTTAAAAAATGAATTTATTGCTATTACCTATTAGGGGTGCAATTTCATTCATCTTCCATTACTTTCAAACAAAATTAAATTTAAAAATTGAATAGCCATATTAAAGTTAGATGTATGTTTGATAATATGTTGAAAATTGGAATTAAGATCTCCTCCAGTAAGAGAGATCAAGTGAAGAAAAGTAAAGTTGTTCACTATTTCTCTTGAGGACATAGATAAAGAGAAGTAACATGCGATTCCACTATAAAGTTCCTAGGGTTTAGGTCCAAATGAAAAATGAATGGTGAAGTTTGTGAAGAATAAATGGATCCTGTCATATCATCAATAAGACTTCAAAGGTACTTTTGTAAATAAAAATTGGTAGGCTCAGGATATTTAGTGCTGATAGTAGTAATTAATCCCCTTATACCGTAGATTTATCAAAAGGGTTTTAGTGCCAACCATAAGATCATATAACGCCAGGGATCGAACTCATGACTAAATGCTTAAAGAACCTAGCTAAGTGCCAATTGTGTTAGGCCTTATAATATAAATTTGAATTCCAGCAAACGCACTTATTAGAAGAAGCGAAAACCCTTAATCAAACAGCTTGGGGATACCCTTGATGAAATGGGAAAAAAAAAAGATATATATCATATGCTTGGGAAAAGAGAAGCAAGAGAATTTAAGTTAACCTCCACCTATGTGACTTTATTTCAAATAAAGGTTTTTTAAAAAAAAATTGAAATTACGTTGTAGTATAAAGGATGGAACCGAAATTAAGTTTTAAAATGACCAAAATACATTTCTTTCAATATGAACATAAGTTATTTTATTATTCGTAGTTGTTAAAATGTTTAGAGAGAATCACTATGAGATCTCAGTAAAAGAATATAATCACAACTCGATTTTACTTTTCTGTTGAGTTTACTTAAATTCGTAAGTTTAATATCCTCAGTGATAGCCACCAATCCCTTTAATTAAAAATAAATAAAAAGTAATAATCCATGTAAATGTTTTATTTAATGATAGCTCGTTATGGTGATTGGATTTGGTTTTCATGACGAATCAAGAACAAACAGAATTCAAAAGAAAGAATACAAAGCATATTTGTAGAAGCTTTCCGTTGAGCAATAATAAATTCATTATGAAAATGACTTCATGCCGCATGGTTATGAGGGTCAATTTTGGGAATAAGCTCGCTCTCTATCATATCCCCTTTCATTTGTCTTTCAAGTTTCAATTCTTTCATTGTCCCGTGACCAAGCGCGTATACTCTGCATCTATGAGAACAAGGAAACGTATCATATTTGAGCAAGAACAATTTTTTTCCCCCAAAAAAAAAAAACGAAAAGTGAAAAAGAAATAAAAAATACATAAAGAATTAAAGATATATAGAAGGAAATATAACACTAATTATACTACAACAAGAATAAACTCTTTTCTCACTTAAGTGGGCTCTGTTATATTGATCGCACTTTCTTCTTTTATTGATTGTTTGATAGGGGTGGTCATGAAACTCAGGAGCTCGGAACGCTTGCCTGAGTAGTCCAGAGAAAAAGTGCCCTGCATGGCCCAAAAAATTAAAAAAGAAGCACGAAAAAATTTGGGTACAATCAGAATGGGCATTTTTATAGGCGGGGAGGGCATCGGGCAAGGTATGTCGCCGTGCCCATTTGGCCCTACTCGATAAGTATATATATTATTATATTTTATAGTTTCTTTTTATTTTATTTTTTTCCAGATGCTTCATCATTTGATCAACTTTAGGGACATTGATACAAACCACTTGGACTTCATAGCTTTAATTATAATAATTTTGTTGCCTTATTTATAATGGATTATAGATGGTGTTTAATTGTTAAAGTATGGATATTTGTTAAGACATATAGTAGTTTTAAAATTTCAAGACTCAAGTTACAGACTTATTTTAAAATATCCCAAGATGTGGAATTATCGAATACATTTGAAGTTTATATTATTTAGGACGAAGTTAAGATATATGGTAACTAGAACAATGTTTATGAAATTTAAATAAAATTATTATTTTTACATGTGGACAGGGTAAGGCATTACCACTTGGGCAGAGAAGTCTGCCCTGCCCAACCACCGTTGCCCAGATCGAAATATTTAGAGCTTTTTATTAGGTAGGGTTGGGCTTCAAGCTACAAAATGTAACTCATTCATACTTCGGGCTAGGCATAGGGCTGGGCCCAGCCCATGCCCACCCCTAGACTGTTCACTTTGATTTTTGTGTACATATATTTCTATAGAAAGAGCTACTATGGTGGTTTAACCTTGAGGGTGAGGACTAGAATATAAGTCCTCAAACCAGCGGGAGTTGGCTCAAGTGGAAGGGACTTGGGCCGCTTAAGCAAGGGTCTCGAGTTCGAGTCCTGTGGATGCAAAACTCCTGGGAGAGGTCCGCATATGCGCCGACGTAACCTCGATCCGGACTAATCGGGACGAAGGCTACGATGAAGCGGGTGCGATAACGAAAAAAAAAAAAAAAGAATATAAGTCCTCACAACAGTTCAAAATATGAGGTTAAAACAACCGATTTACGTTTAACAAATTATTAGTTAAAGTTAGTTTAAAAGCAGTGAATATATTTACTTATCTTCTATATATATATATATATATATATATATATATATATTTTTAATATATAATAAATTAAAAATAGAGCAGTGCTTCTGCTTCTGCCTATCGAGATATTCCTAGTTTTTTTTTTAATAAAAAAAATAAAAAATAAAATAAAAAGGTGGTACATGTGCCCCCCTCAGGAATCAAAAAACAGTAGACCCGCCAGTTTGTTTTGATTGAATAGGCCAATGTAATATATAATTTTATATGCCCACGGCCACTCGGTTTATGAAACTTTATACTTCGAAAACATATCCGGCACTCACATGCCTTCAAGATTTACTCCTTTAATCTTCAACCCAATGAACCACAGGGGGAGCCTAGCTATTTACACTTATAGATACACAAAAAAACTCATTATTACGCACTCAACTTATCTTCAAACTCTTTCTGATCTTCTTCTCCATAGTATAAGAGCTTTATTATAATTAGCTTCTTTTCAAACCAACACTTTCAAAAGACCCAGATCAGAAAGCATGGTAAGCTAGCTAGCTAGCTCATTTTTCACTTCAGGGATACACACACATGAATTGTGTTGTTTTTTCAAGCTTCTTCAAGTTTTGATATTAATAATGGGTTTTGTTTTGTTTGTCAATCTTTGTTTTCAAATTTTCAATCTTGTAGGTGTTGGTTTCCAGCAATCATGGAGGTAAGAAAAATGCAAAAGACAGTGTTGCAGTTGATTTTCGAGGTCAGCCGGCTGACAAATCTCGCACCGGAGGCTGGTTGGCTGCCGGGCTTATCCTAGGTGATGCTCACAGCTTCAAAATTCTAGAAACACAGAGTTCCAATTTTTTTTGGGCTTTTTTTTAAGAAAACTATCTGATATCTGATATTACCTACTAATTTGAGTATGAGTCAGTTAGCCCCAAATGGTAAAAAAGGCTCTTCCAACATCAATTTTTTCTATCTACAAAGCTTAAATTTAACATCTTTCTTAATGGGGTGTTAAGTTTTTTACCATTGAGAAGGTTCTGTTTTTTATTTTATTTTTTAAATTTTTGGGCAGGAACTGAACTGTCAGAGAGAATAAGTCTGATGGGAATAGCTATGAACTTGGTGACATATTTGGTGGGAGATTTGAATCTGACATCAGCAAAATCTGCAACAATTGTGACCAACTTTCTTGGAACTTTGAACCTTCTTGGGTTGCTTGGCGGGTTTCTGGCTGATGCAAAACTTGGTAGATATCTCACTGTTGCTATCTCTGGCTCCATAGCTTCTCTGGTATGTTTCAAGCTCTGATTTTGCAGATTATAAATTGGTCCCGTGATTCCAACGGTTTAAAAGAAAAAAGGAGAGTACAGAAAATGTTTTGTTGGGAAAAACTGGTTTTTTCAAACCATATTTATATAGTTTATTTGATGATTCTTCGTTTTCAGTAATTTCCTAAATGTTTTTTGGTAAGCGACAAATTATTTTCTTTTGATGGAAGATACTCATTTAGCTGATGGCCTTTACAAATATATATACAAACAAGCCATCAGAAGTGAAAATTTTGTAACGACAAAGAATAGGATGTTTTTTTTTTTTTTTTTTAATTCAACTAGCACCACCCTCATAGTCTCATACAGAGCAAAGTCAAATTTTCTTTGGTTTTCATTAAATAAGAAAAAGAAAACAGAACACACAAGACAAGTTAGAGCACAGATTGCACTTTCGCACAATCTTCCCCGATCTTCTTCAATATTTTCCCAACGGGCTATTCTTTTGATCGAATTGGCCACTTTTAGGGCCGTTTGGCACGTAGAAGAAGAGGTGGGAAAGAAAGGAAAAGGAATAAGGGTAAGTTTCCTTGTTTGATGTCAAATCTTTAGTCAATCTTCTCAAGCCCACCAATCTTTCTTTAAATATGGGAATATGAGATCCCACCAAAATTAATGGCATCTCAAGTTCATGCGGTGGTTCTCAATTTTCAGACAAATTTTCCCCTTCATCATCAACATGTCACGAGAAATTAGAAGGGGTGATGAACCAGAGGAAGCTATTTCCTGTGGAAGACAAAAACCAAATCACAAGGAGATTCATCTCCTCAAGCTCAAAACACAAAGCCACTTCAGTTTCTTCGACCAACATCTCATTTATGTCCTTTTTGAATAGCAGCTTTCTCTTATGGGTGGGTCTCGTCCCAAACATGCCACTCTTCTTCAAGATCAAAACCCAATTTTGCCAACTCATCTGCCAAAAGCGTTGTCTCCTCTTCCCACCTTGCAACTCATCTGCCAAAAGCGTTGTCTCCTCTTCCCACCTTGCAAATTCGAACAGCCCAATTCTTTTTCAACATCAATATAATGCCAATGGGTTTATGGAGGGTGCGATCAGCGCCGGCCTTAAAGGGTCATGGCATAAAAGGGTCAGTCCTTTTAAGTTGAGAGTAAGAAAAACATAGGCTTTTCAAGGTCCAATCCGAGAGTATGCGAGCTAGGGTAGAGGGAGGGCCGGAAAATATTTTTATGAATTAAAATTATTTTTCACGCGTTTTTTAAAAAAAATATAATTAGTAAAGTATAACAATTAAAGTTCTAATTTATGAGATAAATGTTGTCAATTTTAATGTCTATACAACACACTTAATGCAATGCACAAAAGTAGTCACTAATTTATAATTAAGAGTAAACTATTGTCTACAAGTAACTCATACAAAGCATAACAAGCATACCACTAAGCAACACGAATATGGTGACTATTATTTTTATCTTCTTTCCTACTATCATCAATTTCAAAGACATTTGATTGTCCTTCACTTCAAATAGTAGGCTCTGCTTCATGGGTAAAAATATCAAGAATATCTTCTTTTACATCATGAATACATTCATAATCCTTATTTGCAACAAATATTGAACCAAATCATAAAATTAAAGTGTAGTTATTATGTATTTGTAATTAAATGGATAAATAACTATAAAAAAAAAATACAAAATACATATAAATTCGTAAATTTTATGATCCAATTAAGTTAAGTTTTTTTTTTTATAAAGAAATTTTAGGAAAGGGGTTGGGCTCACCCAGAATCTAAGGGTAGGGCGGAATCTCCCTTCATCCTAGGTGATATCAATGTTGGGCGGAATGCGAAATTGTCCTATTACCCTCGCATTTACCTAGGCACCCATGAGCTAAGATGTCTCCCTCAACGCCTTGACCAACTCTAGGATCGAACCCCTCCCTTTGGTGAGAGTGTCGATCGACTTTTGCCAACCCAAGAACGAGGGGGTTCAAACTAAGTTAATGAAACAAGAATATAAATTTAAAGGGCTTAACGGACTGGCCCTTAGCCCTGCAGAGCCAACTTCATTTAGAAGCTCCAATTTACAAGCCTGACCTTGAAGGGTTTGGGCTTAAACTGGTTGACCTGACGGGCTCAGCCCGATTTTTCGACTCTAAAGGACAAGGGATTTTATTTTTTTATTGTTTTTTGTCGCTAAATAAAGCTTCGCCATCACATTGGAACTTTTTTTTTTTTTTAAAAAAATTCCTCCTATAATTTCGAAGGTGATGTAGCAAATCGTATCAAATCCGCATTTAAATTTCTTGTTATTTTCCTTGTCATATTAAAATTAAAATATAAATATGTTAATTCAAATCCAAATTCAGTAAATAACATATTGTTATAAAGCTCTTTGAATCAAGTTTATAACGAAATAAGACCCATTCAAAAAATATTTCTATTTTAAAAGTTGGGATCAAATTAGTAGACAAAACTGAAAACATTTGAGTTTTAATTATTTAAATAAAATAGGAAATATCTAAAACTATTTTTAATATTTATATTTATTTATTTAAATTATAACTTTTTATTCATTAGCCCATGAAAATGAAGACGCGTGACTCATTCCTCCAATCTAGATTATTCAATTTCAATTTTAATTATCTAATATCTATAGTTATTTTTATATTTATATTGATTATTCACAATTATTTAACTATTTAAAATTATTTATAATCTTTGAGAAAAATTGCAACATGGGTAGAGAGACAAGGGAATATGAGAAAGAAATCTTTGGGATACATTAGAGTAATTGAAGCCACAAGACTCGCACCAGTTAAATTTTTGATTCAGTGTCTTAATTTCTTCATGTTATTATATATATTATTTATTTTTTCTTTCATTTAATTTTTATTCATTTAATATCTATAGTTATCTTTTGAAATATTTATATTTATTTTTTAAAATTATGAATTATAATTTATTCATTTTTTTTATTTTTAAATTATTGTACTACTAATTATTGAATTTATCAATTTAAATATAAATTTAATTAATAGATAATCATTAATTCATTTTTTGGCTCAAAATAGGTACTTTCCTTTTCTTTTCCAATTATCACCCCTCTATTTTCTTCCAACTCATCTTCCCTTCCTTTTCTTTCCTTCCCTTAAATTCCTTTCCCTCCTCAAATCTTTCGTGGATCAAATGGGCTTTTAGTCTTTACTTCATAAAGTCGTAAGGGTCTGTTTGATGCTAGGGGAGAGAACAAAATTTTTTAATGAGCTTACTTTTTAAAAATAAAAAATAAAGAAATGGGGTTAAAAAATTTAATTAATCTTTTTACTCTTTAATCTTACATCTTCTCTTTATTAAAATTTTATAAACCCACCCCTCTATTTCTCTTAAAGTGAACTTATTAAAATTTTCTTTACCCTCCAATTCTCTTATACCAAATGGTGCTTAAAGGAACAGACACTTCAAAAATAGGATCACAGACATATTTAACACCTTTCACCTTGAGACATTTGTTTTCAAGCACAGTGAGACTATATTCAATTACCTTGTGTCATGTCCATCATTTTAATTACATGAAACTATTAGTGTCCCATTAAGTCCTTGTCCCATTTTAAATACTTAATTATCATTTTCTTTCTCTCTCTCTCTCTCTCATTGTAACCAACTTCATTAATCTCGATAAATTAGTTATCTAGTTCATACATGTAATACTTAATACTGGAGAGTATAGGATATCTGAAATCCGAATTATTGAAGGAGCAATGTCTAACTAAGTTCTTGTGCCGTTTCTTATGCACCAGGGAGTGTTTCTCCTCACTATAGCCACATCCATCCCATCCATGAGGCCACCAAAATGCAGCCAAGTCCGACGACAGCACCATGAGTGCATCGCCGCCTCCGGAAACCAACTAGCCCTCCTCTATGCAGCACTCTACACGATAGCATTAGGAGGAGGAGGAATAAAGTCCAATGTGTCAGGTTTTGGATCAGACCAGTTTGACACAATAGACCCAAAAGAAGAGAGGAAGATGATCTTCTTCTTCAACAGGTTCTACTTCTTCATAAGCACAGGCTCTTTGTTTGCTGTGGTAGTTCTTGTTTATGTGCAAGACAATGTGGGAAGAGGTTGGGGATATGGAATCTCAGCAGGAACAATGGTGATTGCTGTGCTTGTGTTGCTTTGTGGGACCCCTATTTATAGGTACAAGAAGGCTCTTGGAAGCCCTTTGACTGTTATATGGGGAGTCCTGATTTTGGCTTGGAAGAAGAGGAATCTTCCTTTGCCTTCACATCCAAGCTTTCTCAATGGATTCCATGAAGCTGAGGTCCCACACACACAGAGATTGAGGTATGTGCCTTTCTTACTTGCTAGAAAATAGGAAGAACGATAGAAAATTCATAATAAAATATGTGAATCACTTGTAGACTTATTAAGATGGTCCAATTACTGTAAAGTCCATAGAGTTGGTTTAGGATCCATTTTCTAACAAAATTACCTAAATGGCCTTAAACAGGTAATAACTAATTTATTGAAGGACAACAATAACTAAGCTAGTGACAACTAATTTCATTAAAATTTCTTGTTTAATATCAATGACAACATCAGTTTAACAAGTAACAACTTTAACTTACCATATAACAGCATCAACTAAGGTAGTGGCAACTGATTTCACTGAGGAGTGAAGACAATTATGTCATTTTTTTACCAAAAAAAAACTTAATTCCAAAATAACCCTTAAATATTTTACACGAATTAAATAATTTCAAGTGGCCGTTTTGGGATTATCATATTTTGGTACTCTTGACAAAATCTTTCTGCCTCGTAACAATGCACAAAGTTCTAAATTCAGACATCTGAGATTCCATTAATTCTTATATTTAGGCCCGGATGTAATATTAATGTATGAGATATATGCCTGCAAAATGAGAATACTCATTCTATTTTAGTGGAGTGTCTTAATAATCTTAATTAAATTATTGGACACCAATTATGAAGATATGACATTTTTGTGTTTGGGATTAGAGTGATGAGCTCTAATTATTATTGTTAATTCTTCAACTGTGGTTTTAAAATTAAGTGGTTTCTAGCACTTGACATTTTGGGGATAATTTAAATTCAAATTATATACATACATATAAGTGAGAGAATTGAATAGTTCGAAAGGATGGAACCCTCCCAAAACGCTTGCTCATGACTCTCGGGTTAAAATTTTAAAATTCTGCATTAAAATTTTTATTTAAATTTTAATAGCTATAAGGAATTTAATATCTACAAGTGCAAGTTGCATTATTTACAAATTAAATTTATAAATTCACAGAATATGTCAATTAGAGCAACTAAACTACCCACACGAAGCAGAATCATAAGTTATTCTTCAAATCTCACCAATATAAGGAGAGAGAATTTGTAAGTATATGTTTGTAAGATAATACGAAAATTCTAAAAAATATACCTTCGGGATTTGAAAATCGCAAATAAGTAATTTTTATTTATTGAAATAAGTTGTGAATTGCAAATCAAATGTAGACAATACATAATCTATTGTACATAACAAAACTGATTTGAGCTTTTAATAATTTGAAGGCATTTTTCTGAAATTTGTCTGAAGAAAAATTCCCTTCCTTTATATAAAGGGTTAAATTACACATGTTGTCCATGGTTTTTCTTATTTCCATTTGTCACCCCACTTATAATGGGCCAGGCTTATCCATCAAAAGTAGACCGGCATATACTTTTTTTAAAAAAATAAAAATAAAAATTACCTAAACATTGCGTGTTAACATTTTCATGAAGCTTCAAACATATGTTGGCCCTAGTGAAATAGTTTTAGTTGTTTAAACACGAGGTTTCAAATTTAAGTTTGTGTGAATGTATAAATAATGCTTTTGGGAGATCTACTCTTAATTGTGCCATATAATAAAAAGACATTTTCGTGAAGCTAATTGGCGATTGTTGTCCATGTTTGATTGTTAGGTTCCTTGACAAGGCTGCGATTGTAGATGAAAATGATGAGAAAGAAGGAAACAAGAACAATTCTTCATGGCTGGTTTCATCTGTAACACAAGTTGAAGAAGTGAAAATGGTCCTTAAGCTCATTCCCATTTGGTCCACAGGTATTCTCTTTTGGACAGTCTACTCTCAAATGACTACCTTCACTGTTGAGCAAGCAACTTTCATGAACAGAAAAGTTGGATCCATAGAGATCCCTTCAGGATCATTGTCAACTTTCCTCTTCATCACCGTCCTCCTCTTCACTTCCATCAATGAAAAATTCACCGTCCCCTTGGCCCAAAAACTCACTCACAACGTCCAAGGACTCACCAGCCTCCAGCGAGTCGGGGTCGGCCTCGTGTTCTCCATTGTTGCGATGGTAGTTTCTGCAATTGTTGAGCAACAAAGAAGGCATGAAGCCCTAATAAGAAACCATAGTTCCAAACTCAGCGCTTTCTGGCTAGTTCCTCAGTTCTTCCTCGTTGGCGCCGGAGAGGCCTTCGCATACGTCGGACAAATCGAGTTCTTTATCAGAGAAGCACCAGAGAGGATGAAATCTATGAGCACTGGGTTGTTCTTAAGCACACTTTCAATGGGTTTCTTTCTGAGTAGCTTACTGGTTTCGATCGTGGGCAAGATAACAAAGAGGACTTGGCTTAAAAGCAATCTAAATAAGGGCAAGTTAGATTACTTCTATTGGTTGCTTGCTGTTCTTGGAGTACTAAACTTCATACTGTTTCTGATCTTAGCAAGTAGGCATCAGTATAAAACGCAGCAGAACTTAAACCCTAATAATAATGAAGGTGGAGAGAAAGAGAAAGAGCTTGTGATGAGTGCAAGTGAAGTGATAATTGGTGTTGATGGAAATGAAGAGGCTTAGGTTATATTTATATTTGTTACATATTATATTTGATGGTTTGGAGGTTTATTATTTATATATATGTAATGCGTAAGCATAAGATATTGTTGCAGTGATTTTTCTGGTGAAAAAGTATTAGATGAATTGCTGGGCAATGTAAAATCGTGTATAGCAAATGATCTTTAAGTTATTTGCAGAAGATAGAGGAGGTGATGTTGTGTGCATATCCAAAGGAACGAATTGGGAACTGGTTAAAAATTGGTTGAGATTTAAATCAGGCAGATAGATTGGTTGTTGCTTCAGAGTTTCTTTTATGCTTGGTTAAAATGAAGTTTTTTCCAGGGTATTTTATACACACACAGAATTGAATATTATACAAGTACTCCTCATGTCTTTAATATAGGACCTATTTGGAGTTGGAGACTAGATTTTGGTCCTAAAAATAAGACCTATTTATAATATTGGTCAATTTTTTTTTTTTTTCTAATTTACCTATATTGTGTTGGGATTCGTACACGCAGCGGAAGGAATATGTCCAATAAAATTTACGAATCCCATATGAGGATCTATCAACGGCGTTTAAATCTAAGTAGTCAGAATCGTACCTTTCTCTCTTACGCGTCTTGTTCAATCACTAGGAGCCAACCGAAGGATCCAGCGTCCTGTTCGATCACTAGGAGCCAACCGAAGGATCCAGCTCCCTCTACCAGTATCCACAAGAACAGGACTCCAACACAAGCAGTGTGCTAGCGCCTCTAACTTTTGCGTTCGTCTCGTCTATGTTTTTTTTTTTTTTTTGGCTTATCTACTGTTTTAATACGACATGATCATTATATGGTTTTTCCAAACCCTAATTGGGCCGTATTAAAATATTTGAAATTAATCTTTATTGATTTTGAAATTCGAATTTGGATTAAAATAATATTAATTAAATCTTTCCAACAGATCTAATCTAATCTATTTATTTAATTCAAATTAAAAGCCATCTAATTTAATTTATCTTTATAAATTAAATCTGAAATACTATATCTCTCTCCGTAAATTAAATCTAAGATACGATATCTCTATTTGTTTTAGTTATTTAATTTATCAAATAAATTAAATACAAAACAAATACTACATAATAATATTATTATCTATATAAATAATAATATTATTATTTTCTAATTTATATTACACACACATATATATTTATATATCTACCCTAGATTAAACGTTGTATTCATTAAATCTTAGACATATCTACCCCATAGGCCCATATGAGATTGGCAGCGGGCCAATTTTGTACTAGTCCACAAGTCGCAAGTGGCCTCTAGCAAGACATTACGACTACTCAATTCATATGAGGATCGATGATACGATGCAACCTATCATACAACCATGTCACGTCCCTTTTGTCACGCGAAAATTTGGTCAAGGATGACGCATGGAAAGTGTCATCCTCTTGTTCTTGACCATTACTTTCTCGATTCTTGAGTAGTCTAACAATTGAAATGGAAACTTCTTTCCATCGTAGTATGGCCATACATTTCTCAGACTCACTCATCGAGGGACCCAGTAATATCTCTCTACAAATGTGAGGGACAAATCCCATATTGACCATTCACATTCCTCTGCATGAAAACCACTAATCTCGATCGAAGCCTTTATCATCACCCAGTCAAACGTGACTTTTGATCAGGTCAAAGATCATCGACTCTCATGTAGGAATCCATGATGATCTCAGGTCAAAGGGCATTGTGACGTGGTTATATATGAGATAAGCTTATGACTTAATCCATACAGCTTTCTCATAGTGGGTCGGTCCAGCATCTTATACTCTTACAAGTGCCTAAGACTTTGTTTCGTATCTCCATACCTTATCAAAGTCATACTGGTCTTATTTCATATTTGCTCCCACATAGATGACCGACCAGAGACATTCAAGACAATCTTTATGATACGTTTAAGGATATAGTCATCATAATAAACATGCAAATGATATGATAACAAAATGGAGAAATACTTTAAATAACAATAACATTTAAAGTACAATGATTTGCCCCTAGAGCATAATTTCCAACATATTGATGTTTGCTCAACAATAATCAAAGATGAGAGAGAAAGAAATAATTAAGAAAGATGATTATGGTATTTTAAGAAATACATGTCATCCTCAATCTAATTAAATTATGTAACTGAATCCTATAGGGAGTACTACTTTTGTGCATAGTTACTAATAACTTTAATTAAGTGATAAAGATAGAGATATTGTATTCCTTCAAATTATGGATCACTCCATGAATTAAGGGTAATTTAATTTAATGATGAGGGAAGAATACAGAGACTTTTGAAATAAATTAGGAAAAGCCCGTTAAAAATTGGTGAGGACCTAATCGGAATACTAATACCTATGTGTACAAAATTTACATGCATAAGGCCAGCACTTTCTATGTGTAAAAATTTAATATATTCTTATCACCAAAAAAAAAATTAAATGAGACTTTTGCCCCATTTTCCCAATACAAAATAGTCCAATAAAAATGTCAAAAAGCTATACTTATAAATTAAGAACGGGTGAATCTATCTCAATTTATTCGTTTTGAACTATCTTCATTGGGAAGAGTTTGATTCATTTGTTGAAACCCGGCTTTTCAATAGTAAACTGCAAATAAACTGGCTTGTTTGTTTAGTAAATTGTTCAATCATTTCATAATGTTTCATGTACATAAACTAGGAAATATTCTAGTATTGATGAGAAGATTCAAACATTTAATTCCATTAAAATAAGCAAACTGATATTCAGTATATAACTGTGGTAAAAAAAAAAAAATTCTCATATTGATGAGAAGATTTAAACATTTAATTCCATTAAGGGAGACTTATGTCCATTGGACAAGATCTTTCGCTTTAAAATATGCGAGGTAAATTACACAAATTTAGTTGAAAGAGATCCTGTACATTTGAACTGATGTTAATTATGTCAAAGCTGGACCTAGAAGGAACTCAATACATTACAAAAAAAATTGACGATTCATAACGGTTACAAAAAAACCACTATGTCAGTTTTTGTAGCGGTCTAGGTCCAAACCGCTACAAATTTGCGACGGGAGTACTCACACCAAGCCGCGCACTAGTTAGGGGACAAATTTTGTAGCGGTTTCCTTAAAGCAACCGCCACAAATGTATCACCAGCTAGATGCGTTATGGTGCGAAAGTTGTGACGGTTTCAAGGTAAAAACAACTACAAAATATAAAGAGTCTGAATTTTTGTAGCGGTTTTCCATACACCGCTGTAGAATGCAAAGTGTCTTGAACATTGGTAGTGGTTAGTTCTTAAAACTACTACAAAATGCAAAGACTCTTGCACATTTGTTTCAGTTTCTTATAAAACCGCTACACATTTTAAGCCATATAAACTGTTTTTCACGCAAATTATTCTATGCAGAATTTGCAACATGAAGCCAAACATTGGTTTCAAAGTAGCTGGATGCCTATGAAAATCTGCAAATGGGTTGTGTTTGGTATCATGTTATATGTATTACGTTACCTAGCACATTTGCACTTTTTCATATGGTCGCAACTACTTTCAAACCAATTTTTAGCTTCATGGTGGAAATTCTTCATTCTATAATAACTGAAAGTTTGTAGCAGTTATAAGGAAAACCGATACTGAATGCAAAAAGACTTCAAAAGTTTTAGTGGTTAGTACCACAAATTGCTACAAAATGCAAAGAGTCTTAAAAATTTGTAGCGGTTAGTACTACAAACTGCTACAGAATGCAAAGAATCTTTAGATTTGTAGTGGTTTGATATGACCGCTACAAAGTGTCACGGAGAACGAGGTAGGATTTCGTATTTTGTAGCAATTTTTAATTAACCACCAAAATCTTACACTTTGTAGCGGTTTAATCGTAAAACCACTACAAATGTTGAAGTGTTTAAACTCTCTCTGCCATCAAATAGTGAACCACTCAAATTTCACTCTCAACACGCAAATTTCACTCTCATGCGTTGTCTTGCAACATTTAAGTAAAGTATTTAAGGAGTGATAGCTTCAAGGAGAGATTTACTCAAGGGAAAGGAGGTGACACATGCTAGAACGCCTTGATCAGAGGGGCGTAGTAGGGGGCACGGGGGTAGAAATGTCCCTATGCCATCGCAGTAGGGGAGCTAGCCTCAACAGTTGTTTCCAAAGGAGATACCCCTATAAGAGGCGACCCCACATGTACAAGAGGTGACCTTACCACCTCATATTCAGGATGAGGAGGATGAGCTTAGTCTCATCGACTTTGAGCAAACTGATGAGTTTGAAATCAAATTTCCCCTTAGCGAGGTGGAGTGGTTCTTGGATTGGGGGAGGCTGGGGACCAGGAGAACCCCTGACCGTCATTTTTGAAATCGATTGGGTTTGACATGGAAGTCCAAGGAAAATTTAATTAACTTTTTAATAAAATTAATATTTAAATTCCATATGGTTTATTAAAAGTGTTTTTAAATACAATAAAAAATTTGGTAAATTGTGCAAATCCACAGGGGAACATCACCACAAGGAAGCTGGACGTGCCCGGTGTAAATGCAATGGAGAGGCCACGTGTCATAGTTCCGTGGAATGAGACCACAAACCATTTGGTTGGGAACAGTGGTAATCTCTTCAACCGCTACCTGAATGACCTGGGCAGGAATTGGCTGCGGTTCCCTATCCATTTCTATAGTTGAAGCAAGTTCTAATTGACCCAAATAACAAAGCGTTTGAAGAGGTTGTGCAAGTAAGTAATTGTATTTAATTATATTATAGATGTAAATAGTTATAATTTATGGTTTTTTTAATTAATTAATTATTCAATTGTGATACAGAATAAGTTTGTTGTCTGCGCCCATAGGAAGAGGTACTTACTGATCAAGATAGGGGGTGGCTAGAAGAATCGAAAGGGTTGTCTTTACCACATGATGAATAAGGATGGGACAATTCATCTGCAAATCGAGGCGTTGGCTTCCTAGCATTAGACAGGGCTAGTTTTGTCGAGTACAAGAGGAGTCAAGAGGGACAAGTGTATTTTTAAATAATTCTAGATTTCTTAATAATTAATTTTTTTAAAATTTTTTATATTATTTTAATGTTACATATCTTTTACAAGCTCATTCTCAAAGGAACACCAAGAGCCGTGTGTAGCAGAGGATCCATCACACGATAAGATCCAAGACATTTGTTGTCACTTATAGTGAGCTAGTATTTTTTTATAGTTAAATTAATTGTAGCTTTATATTATCAAATCAATTGTTTTATTTTTACAACAACAAAGTTCATATTTTTTTTTAATTCTCTTAGGAGAGGAAGGTTCAAAGGAGAACCGTCAGATAGACTATGGGGAGTTATTCACATACACCCATAAACACCGGGACAGGACAACGACCTCTCAGCAAGCAAAGGATGCCGCTGTAAGATATATACATAAATAATTATAATTTATGTAATTTATTTACATTAAATGAAATTGTTTTATTAATGTCTTCTAAAATGCGTTGGCCAGGAATGGATTCAAGCGACCTAGGCAAAGAAGCGACAGTCGCAACCTCGAAGTCATAGGGGTCTGTGAATCCCACTGCTTCTTTGAAAGCTGCTTTGAGCCCAATTGAGCGCCTTGGACACTTTAGTGGTATGGGGATAGGTGCTAGGCCTAGCATGGTCTACGGAAGGAGCGCCGCATCTGAGGGCGACAACTCTCCAGCAAGAACTTATGGCGTTAGAAGGGCAACCAAGAAAATGGTCCAGGCAATGGTTAAGGAGAAGAATCAGGAGATCCGTTCGGAGATTACCAGGCAGTTTCAGGACCAAGTTGAAATTTGGTACGCTCAGAACTACCAGTGCTGGGATTACATGTCGAGGGCGTTTCGTTGGATGTTTCCTAACAAGGATATTCCACAGCCATCGCCTGTGCCTATGTTCATCATCGATCCGGCCCATCCACTTGCTCCTATCAATGACAATGGTGTTGTTACCTTTGGTCATTAGCCCTGTGATCCTACCTCAGAGAGAGGACTTGATGATCAGGCTCCAGATAATTAGTTAGGTGTTATTTCCTGTTTTAGGACAATTTCTTTTAAATTCCTAGTTATCTTTTATTTATGATACCAGACATTTGATAATTTATTTCGTATGCTTGTGAATTATATAAAGACAAAAATTGATCAAACAATATGTACGACAAACCAATAAGCTTTTACACAAAGCCAAAAAGGTAACAAAAGAATTTGATAAGGTGAACACGATTTTAAAGAAACTAATTAAAAAGAAAACGAGTTCATGAATTATGTCTATTTAGGAGACAATCAATTTAATTTCAACTAGATTATAGATTTTGGTTAATCCCAACTTGAACCATATAAAATAAAATAAAAAATTGATATTTAAAGTACACATATAAAATACACAATTTTCACATTTTGCAATGTTATACTTTTAAAACCACTACAGAATATGGAATTTTGAAATTCGAATTTATTGAAATCCGTCAATTTTGTAACAGTTACAAAAATACAATCACTACCAATTATGCAATTTTGAATTTTAAGTTTCCCACCTACAATGGTCACAATTTTGTAGTAGTTTAAAAAGAAAAACAGCTACAAAATGTAAAATTTTGAAACCTGAATTTGGTAACCTACCAACGTTCATCATTTTGTAGCAGTTATAGTGGCGATTTTTTTAAACCTCTACAAAATGTAACGGGCTGGAAATTTGTAGCGTTTTTTTTGCGCAATAATTGCAACAAAGTGATTCATTTTGTAGTGATTAATTTAGCGGTTTTTTATATTGCTACAAAATGTCATTAACTTTGTAGCGATTATGGTAGCGATTTTTTAACCGCTACAAATTTTCTAATGGTGTATTTAAGCATCCCAACACACGTCATTAAGAGAACTAAACATTCTCTCTTCACCCATCTTCTCTCCTAACTTTGTTCACTACATATGGATAAATCATGGATCAAGTTGCTGTTGGAAATTATGCCCTAGGGGCAAGTCATTGTACTTTAAATGTTAATGTCATTTAAAGTATTCTCCATTTAGTTATCATTTCATTTGCATGTTTATAGTGATAACTGTATCCTTAGATATATCTTATAGATTATCCTAAATGTCCCTGGTCGGTTATCTACGCGGGAGCGAAGATGAAATAAGACCAGTATGACTTTGATGAGGTATGGAGATACAAATCAAAGTCATAGGCACTTGTAAGAGTACAAGGTGCTGGATCGACCCACTATGAGAAAGCTGCACGGATTAAGTCATAAACTTATCTCATATATAACCGTGTCACAACACCTTTTGACCTGAGATCATCATGGATTCCTACATAATGAGTCGCTGATCTTTGACCTAATCAAAAGTCACCTTTGACCGGATGATGATAAAGGCTGATTAGTGGTTTTCATGCAGAGGAATGTGAATGGTCAAGATAGAATTTGTCCCTTACATTTGTAGAGAGATAATACTAGGCCCCTCGATGAGTGAGTCTGAGAAATGTATGGTCATACTACGATGGAAAAGAGTTTCCATTTCAATTATTAGACTACTCAAGAATCGAGAAAGTAATGGTCAAGAACAGGAAGTTGACATTATTCATGCCTCATCCTTGACCAAATTATCCATGACAAAAGGAACGTAACATGGTTGTATGATAGGTTGTATCGTATCATCGATCCTTATATGAATTGGGTAATCGCAATGTCTTGCTAAAGGCCGCTTGCGACTTGTGGACTGGTACAGTATTGGCCCGCTGCCAATCTTATATGGGCATGCAGGGTCACACACAAGAATAGCCCAACACGAGCAATAGTGTCTAGATTCATTGAATCTTAGATATGTCTAAGATTTAATAAATATTGTATTTAATCTAGGATTGATATATATATATATTTATTAAATTCGAAAATAATATAATAATATTATTTAATAGAGATTATAATATTATTATATAATATTTGTTTTGTATTTAATTTATTTGATAAATTAAATATCTAAAACAAATAGAGATATTGTATCTCGATTTAATCTTCAAATAAAGATATCATATATATGATTTAATTTGAATTGAGATATAGTATCTCAGATTTAATTTATAGAGATAAATTAAATCAGCAGGCTTTTAATTCAGATTAAATAAATAGATTATATTAGATCTATTGGATAAATTTAATTAATATATTATTTTAATCCAAATTCAAATTTCAAAATTAATAAGGATTAATTTTAAATATATAATACGCCTATTGGGTTTTGATAAACCTACAAGACATTTTACGAGACGTATTAGAAAAGCCAAGAGAAACCCTAGAGAGAAAAAGGAGACACGAAAATACTGAAGGCACTAGCACGCTGTCGTCGGTGTTGTAGGTTGTTCGTGTGATACTTGGTAGAGGAGTGGATTCGCAGAGTCGAATCCTATTGATCAAGTAGGACGCACCCGAGATCGAATTGAACGAGACGCTCACGAGTTCACATAGGTACGGTTCTTTTCTAACCTGATTTAAACGCCGTTGATAAATCCTCTTCATTGGGATTCGTAAGTTTTATGGATGAATTCCTTCCGCTGCATGTACGGGTCCCAGCAGCTGCTGCGTAATTCTCCACCATATTTTGTCGAATTGAACACTTTCTTGGATTTCCCATTCTCTCATGCTAGCTGTAATGGTAAGATAATGTATCCGTGTTGTCGATGCAAGTTTAAGAAGTGGCATATAAGAAGAGTTGCTAAGGAAAATTTTCTTCTGAAGCCTTTTCCAAACGAATATATGTTCTGGCGAGTTCATAGTGACAAACCTCGTATGAGATATGATGATCATCTTCCTCAAAGTTTACAGGTACTAATTCAAGGAGATCAAGATGATCATATTAATGATGTTGTTCATGATGAGTTGGGTTATCAAGACAACAACTTCACTTCAAAAGTTTGGGATGTTAGTATATAGATGTCCTAGAGACATTATATTTTATCAGATGAACACCTTATACTATTTGGTATTTCATAATTTATATATTTGAGCACATTTTATTTTTATCATATTTACGTCTTGCCTATATTTTAAGGTTAATATGCATTTAAAGATAAATGCCCTAAGAATAGTACAAGTGTTCACTTGAGGATCTATAATAAGGATCGTGATCATGAGGACTCGAGGACACTACATGTCTATTGCCTGAAACCATTTCCTAGTCTTGAATCACTAAGAAAGGGCATTGGTAACCTCAATAAAACTAGTACGATATAATCTACTTATATAGAGATACAAGGTAGGGACCTCATGGAATGTAGGCACGGTAATGCCTTAGCTGATGTCATGGTGGGATCTGTTAGAGAACATATAGCACTAAATTGACCCGCTGACAAACTCCACAAGGATTCATTGTAGAGAATATCATTGGAGTTGTAATGTCTCTCATCATTGAGTAAAACAGATCGTCCTGGACTAGAAGATGTCATCAAACACTATGTCCTGGGGTTATACTTTAACTGGGTTATACTTTGACTGTACAACTCTATCCGCCTAGAAAATGGGGAGAACAGTTACTCTTGGGTGTGACATGCCAAAAGGACTCAAAATCCCCTACAAGGGATTAGTCGTTCACAAGATAGGTAGGGCTTGGATGACTTCCAATTGATTTGGGAATCTATGCATAGTAAGAGATCATGAAAAGTCATGATCCATCTTAGAGTCAATGAAAGAAGATTCCTAGTTCCATGAAAAGCTAAATTTAGTCAACTAAGAGAGATGATATTCTATTCTTTCTCTCAACTAAATATGAACGACGTTGTGAGGGATGATGTCAGTACAATATCTAGATTAAAAAGGTAGATCACTTGATCAGCTTGATTAGTTCTAGGGCCACAAAGCATTGCTATTGTTTTATGTAGTCATTAGATAAAATGGGCCTATTAAAGGAGTTTAATTGGTCCAAGTTTATCTATGTCAATGATTAATTGGGCCTTATAGGTCACACACTAAGATTGTTCTTGATTGCTTGTTTCAATAATTTTGGGCTAATAATTGTTATTGGGCTTTATCATGACTATATGTGTAATTGGGTTGGAGTGGGATTCTAAGCCCAATCAAATATGGCACCACATTTGGTGTTTAGTGAGAAATTAGTTTCTTCACTAATAGGCCCAATGGAGTCATGGGCCAATTTGAATTTTGAATTTAATTTTTAAATTTAAATTCGCATTTTAAATTCAAAAGGTTAGGTGGTTGAGATAATTTTGAATTATCCAATTAGGATTGGATAAGGCTTCTTATAACAAACCCTAATAAAGAATGGATAAAGATCCAATAAAGATTGGATAAAGATATGGATATGATCCATTATCTTGAGTTTTGAATTCAAGATTTATTTCAAGACATGGATAGGATCTATTATCTTGAAATGTGAATTCAAGATATATTTCAAGATATGGATAGGATCCATTATCTTGGATTTACAATTCAAGATGCTTTTCAAGATATGGATAGGATCCATAACTTTGGATTTTCAAATTAAAGCTTGGATTTGGATTTTCTTATAGGCACTTGAATTAGGGTTAAAACTCTAATTAAGTGGCTAATTTTTAAGAGCCATTTTTTGGACATTTTTTCAAGAAGGAAAAAGGCTTCAATTTAAGAAATGTAAGTTCTCAATCTTGTTCATCCCATCATCCATTCTTGTCCCTTACCTAACCTCAAGACACCATCATTGTCTTTAGAAAAGAAACCCAAAGACTTGAAGCCTCCACCTTGGCATAGCCTAGCAAGCGTCCAAGGAGAAAGATGATTCAAGGAAAAGGAGTTTTTGTTGCAATCAAGAGGCAATCATGTGGATCAACATTAGAGGACATTATATACTTTCACATCTTCAAGTGATCAAAGGTAATCTTAAATGCCAATATGTGTTTGAACGAGTAGATCCTAGGCATAACTCATGAGGACCGTAAAGAATTACGAGTTTCGCAATGATTAACAAATATTTCTAATTCTTCACATCCTAATTTTCTTTATCGTTTAGTTACAAGTTCTTATGAGCACCGTAAAAAGTTACGAGTTCTTATGAGTTCCGTAAAGAGTTATGAGTTATAACTCATGGTGACTCATGAGCACCATAAAGAGTTACGGTATAACTCATGAGTATTATGAATATCAAATTCACACTTAATTTTCAATGAGCATAGTAAAGAGTTACGGTGTAACTTATGAGTACCGTAAAGAGTTACGATATAACTCATGAGTACCATAAAGACTTACAGGTATAACTTATGAGTACTGTAAAGAGTTATAGGTTTTCATGAGCAATATAATGATTGACATATTAACTCTCGCGTGATAAATTTTTGCTTTTCAACCTCATGAGCAATTGCTTGAACGTCAAGCAACACCCCAAATTTTAACCAACATAAGGTGTAGACCCTATTTTCTTGAAGAATGATGCAACTCGAGAATTTTTCATCTTCATAGATGATGCAAATCGTCCTTTGTATCAAGGTTGTCAAAAATACTCCAAATTATCCTTCTTGATCAAATTATATTATATCAAGTGCTTGTGTGAGATCACTGATAAGAGTGTTGGTTTTGATTAGTTTTGATGATGTCTTATATAGATGTCATTCTTAAGAGCAAAAAGGTTGCACACTACATTTACATTATACTTTGACTAATTCTTATATCTAATGTAGATGTGAAGTTTAATGATGAAGAATAATCAAGAGAAGAGAAGAAAGAAAGAAGAACTTGCTGAATATAATGAGAATATCATTATTCAAGTTCCTAGATTGATTCTAGAAGTCCCCACGATGATATGGAAGTTGGAACGGCTCAAATTGGAGTTGAAATAAGCAAAATCAAGTTTTGGGATGAGTTAACTCGAGTCAGGGATCAGTTGCCTTGAGTCAGCCCTTTGGAACAGTGATTTTCGCCTCTGGATGGAGTTACCTCGAGGCAAGCTTTCATCTGCCTCGAGTCAGCCACCTCAAGTCAAGAATTCATACTGCCTCGAGTTAAAATGCTCTTTCATCATACTCTGTTTTACGTCCAGCTCTGGCGACCTCTGGTAATCCCATGATATCTCCCAAAGCAAAAATCGGATTGACGTGAAACCAGTGGAATATGAAACTAGACTCCCAATGCGTCATTTGGATATATAATCCAAGTCAGAAGGAGTTCTTATGAGAGAGATATGAATTCTACAAGTTGGCACAACAATCACCGTCACAGTCCAGACCAAGCTTCAGTGTTTTGAGTATAACTCACAAACTACAAATCCGATTGAGCTGAAATTGGTGGCATATGAAAGTAGACTCACAGAGCTTTCCAGAAAGAGTTGAACCAACCCAAACGAAGTTCAGATCATGGAGTTATGGCCTTCGAAAGTGGACACATGTTATTCAGGAATCAATTCAGCATAGCTTCGGTTTTCTGTCAATACACAACCAAATGAAATGAAACCAATTCCATATGATTCTAGACACAACAAGGGTTTCATAGAATATGGAAGAAACCAATTTTAATGAGCATCTCCTCAAGTCAATTTCAAGTCAAAGAGCACAAAATTGAAGATTTGGCCTCGAGTGAACGGTTCAACCTCGAGTCTCAGTGCAAACAGAAAGTTAGAAGAATTGAGAAGGCTTTTTACCTCGAGTCAGAAGTGGAACCTCGAGTCAAATGGCAACCAGAGAGTTTGAAGAATAGAGAGCAGTTTTTGCCTCGAGTCATTCATGGTGCCTCGAGTTAATATTTCAGAACTTCATTTCTGCAGTACGATTAACTCGAGTTGGAAAGAACGTTGCCTCGAGTCAACGGCCTCGAGTCAAGATATCATCAGCCTCGAGTTAGAATGACAAAAAACATGTTTTTGAACTCGAAATGATCACGATGAATTAACTCGAGTCTTTCCAAATTCTACCTCGAGTCTCGACCTCAAGTTAAGGAAGTATTCACCTCGAGTCGGGCAATGCTTTGTATCATTAATTCAATTGACGAATTAACTCGAGTCTTTAGTATGCCGCCTCGAGTCCGTGAACTCGAGCCAAAGTAAATGCTGCCTCGAGTCAAGTCCATTCTTGTATTACTCATTATCACGATGCAACTCGAGTCTACAGGAAGTGTGCCTCGAGTCGATCAACTCGAGTCAGGAGAAGTGATACCTCGAGTTAATATCTCATCTGGATTGCTTTGTTTGAATATTACCAATCGAATGCCTCGAGCCAAGTTCCTCTATGCCTCGAGTCGATAGCATTCTCTATCAATTGATTCTGCAATGAATACTCAAATATACGAAAGTATTCCGAAAGTATTCAAAAAGTATTGAGGAAATATTCAGCAAGTATTCAAGAAAAATTCATGAAGTACTCGGGATTGAATACTCATCAAATGTCAAAGCTTCGGTATATCGAATCAAATGAGATACTTGAGTATGACATATCAGTTGCAGAAAATCATTTCTGCAACATTGATCGAATGGATTGATTATCCAATCTACATCATTCAATATTATCTGAATGATCATTAATCATCATTTTGAGTGATTTTCATATGTTTAACAAATGTTTGAATATTGATGAGCTGTCAAACACTAAGAGAGACGCAGAACAGAGACAACACGCAGACCCAATTAAGGTAACACGCAAAACCCAATGAAGGCTATATACTCTGCCAAAAGCATCCTTAATTCAAAAAGCACGTGAGTGACAACTGTAAAGAAGACCAAATTAGACAGACACTCAATCGTGGCAAGCAGAAGGCGCGAGTGCTTCATCAACGGACATATTCAAATACTCAAACGGGCAGATTCAAATCCTTCCAACGGTCCTCAAGCTTCAACTTATAAATACCCGAAGGATTGAATTCATCAAGTGGAAGAGGGAACACAGAGTCAAGAGCTTACATCTTCAATATATGGCAATACTCTGATATTCATTTACTCTCTGTTTTCTCAATGATCTCATAATTTACTTTAGAGAGTGAGATGATCAATTATGTACTTCAGTGTTTATATATTCACTTCGAGAGAGAAGATTTATCTCGAAACATTCTATTCGAGAGTTACTCAAGATTGGGTGATCTTGAGTGGGAAACACATTGTGTTGATTACGGCTTGTAAGGGGAGTGAATCCTAGGGAGAGGATTACTTCGAGTACGAGTGTGTGATCAAGCAAGTGTATTGATTACGGTTTGTAAGGGGAGTGAATCCTAGTGAGAGGATTACTCGAGTACGAACGTGTAATCAAGTTGATAGAAGATAGTGGATTGAAAATCTCGGGAGGAGCACGGGACCGGACGTAGGTCATCGTGGATTGGACCGAACCGGGATAAATCACGGTTGCATATTCTCTTCCCTAAACTCTTACATTTCCAGTATATGCTTATTTGAATATCTAACTGTTGATTTAGAAGTTGCGAAAAGATTTTCAAAGTTCCTAAAGTTTTAACAGACACCCAATTCATCCCCCATCTTGGGTGATAGCCAGGTCTTTCAAAGAGAATGTCGATATTACTTGAATTATTACAAGATGCATTCCATGATGCGGAGATTCCCACAACCTTCTACGAGGCCAAGAAGATTATTAACAGATTGGGCTTGACCTATGAAAAAATTAATATATGCCCCAACGATTATATGCTATATTGGGGAGATGATGCTCACAAGGAGACTTGTAAGCAATGTCACACTTTGAGGTATAGGAAAATTCAGAAGGGGAAAAAGCAAAAAAAAAAAAAAGAAACTAGCAAAGATTCTCAAGTACTTTCATTTAAAACATCGCTTATAAAGATTGTTTATAACGTCTAAAACATGTGAGCATATGACGTGGCATGAAGTTGACAAGAATGAATATTGTAAACTAAGACATCCATGAGATACAAAAGCCTAGAAAGTGTTCGACTCAGATTTTCTAGCTTTCATGTCGGACCCTAGAAATGTTCAGCTTGCTTTGGAGACCGACGGTTTTATTTCGTTTGGAAATCTTAGCACAAGTTACAGTATTTAGCCTATTGTCTTATTTCCCTACAACTTGCCCCCTGGATATGTGTGAAACAAAGCTCCTTCATTTTGATTATAATCATTCCAGACAAAAAGGCACCAGGAAATGACATCGATGTGTATCTCCAATTGCTTATTGTGGAGTTATTGGACTTGTGGAATGTCGGAATTGAGACGTATGACGCGAACGAGAAGACACTGTTCAACTTGTGTGCAGCCTTGAGTGGAGATAAGTGACTTTCCTAGCTTGGGAACATTATCCGGGTGGAATGTGCATATCGGGATAGCGTGTCCAGCTTGCAATTTTGACTTTGACTCATTGTGTCTTCCCCACAGTTGAAAGTAGTGCTTCATGGGTCATCAGAGGTTTCTCGATAGTAAGCATAAGTTTAGGTTGCAATGGAATCGTTTCAATGGGCAATAGGAAAAAAGACGACCTTCTCAAAATTTATCGGTGCAAATATCTTCCAGCAGCTTAAGAATGTTAAATTCGAGTTTGGGAAAAATGACAATGCAACAAGAGCGGGGAGAAAAACTATCAAGACTTCTACTTCCGTGCCTCAGCAATGGCGGAAGATAATCATATTCCTTACTCTTCCGTATTGGAAAGATAATTTGCTTCGACACAATCTTGATGTCATGCATATGGAAAAAAATGTATAAGACAATGTGCTATGCACGATGCTTAATGAACTAGACAAGTCAAAAGATCATCTTCAAGCGAGAAAAGATTTATGGGCCATGAGAATTCATGAAGATGCGTGGCCGAATGATCATGATAAATTTCAACCGAAAAATTCACCCTCACAAAACCAAATAAGGAAATCTTCCTCACGACGTTGAAGAAAATAAAAGTTCTTTATGGGTATTCAAGCAACATTTCATGATGTATTGACATGCAGGCTCGAAAGGTTGCTGGACTGAAGAGTCATGACTCACACGTTCTTATGCAACAATTACTTCCGCTAGCAATAAAAAATACGTAGCCTCCCGATGTATTGATCGTTTTGGTAGAGTTGTGTTCTTTATTTCAGAAGTTGTGTTCCAAGATTTTGATCGTTGAGGAGCTCATCAGCTGCAACATAAAATCATTCATACATTGTGTCATTTGGAGATGATATTTCCTCTATCATTTTTCACAATGATGGTGCAACTGGCAGTACACATTGTTCACGAATTTTTTTTATTTTTTAAAAAAACAAGGTGCATATGCCCATAGGCTGACCCAATTGTTAGACAAGGGGGGCAAGTGCCCCCTTGAATTTGCAGATTTTTTTTTTTAAAAAAAAATTTAATACATGTTTGAATGATTGTCCACCCTTAAATTAAATGTCCACTCTTAATACATTAATATTGCACTTCGTAATCGGATGAAGGATGAATAGTTGAATGATTGTTTAGTGCCTTATATTGAACAAGATGTATTTGATAGTAAGGCAATTATGATGGAATTCCAAAAAATAAGGCATGGAAGGATGGCATTGTAATTATTTTTATTGTAATATACTTTTGTTATTAAAATATATGTCTTGAATTTATTGAAATGCTTACCCTTCATTGTAATTTATGTAGGCTGCGTATGTCTAACCGCACTTAACCTTACTTTTCTAAATGACAGTTTGTAAAATAATTACATCTCTTATTACATCATTAGTATTCATTTGATTTCATGAATATTTTTTTGATATTATTTTCTTTTCTTGTTTATATTCTTTTGTTTTTAATGCATTTAAAATTTTCCGTAAAAAATAAAATTTCAGGGCCCCCGAACCCTCGAAATCCCCCACTAGTGCCCTCCCTTCAGTAATTTTCTGGATCCGCCCCTGCATATGCCCACCTCATAAATGACAAAATAGGTAGACCCACCAGTTTGTTTTGATTGAATAGGCAATATATATATGCCCACAGCCAGAGTTTTTGAAACTATATACATCCAAAACATATATGGCACTCAAATGCCTTCAAGCTTTAACCCAATCATCAACACCACAGGTGGAGCCTAGCTATTTCCACTTATAGACGAGAAAATCAAGTCACAAGGAGATTCATCTCCTCAAGCTCCGAACACAAAGCCACTTCAGTTTCTTCGACCGACATCTCATTTATGTCCTTTTTGAATAGCAGCTTTCAGTTATGGGTGGATCTCGTCCCAAACATGCCACTCTTCTTCAAGATCAAAACCAAGTTTTGCCAACGCATCTGCCAAAAGCGTTGTCTCCTCTTCCCACCTTGCAAATTCGAACAACCTAATTCTTTTTCAACATCAACAAAATGCCAACGGGTTCATGGAGGGCAGCAACCCCTGTTTTACTGCTAAATAAACAGGGGATTTTTTTTTTTTTGGGTTACCGAATAAACTTCGCCATCAGATTAGATTTTTTTATTTTTTATTTTTTTGCCAAGCCATCACATTCGAATTTGCTCCTATAAATGCGAATGTGATGTACAAATCGTGTCAAATTTAAATGTAAATTTCTTGTTATTTTCCTTGTCATTTTAAAATTTAAATATAAATATGTTAATTTAAATCTAAATTCAGTAAATAACATATTATTATAAATCTCTTTGAACCAAGTTTCTAATGAAATAAGACTCATTCAAAAAATATTTACATTTTAAAAGTTGGGATCAAGTTAGTAAAGAAAGCTCAAAATATTTGAGCTTTAATGATTTAAATAACACAGAAAATATCTAACCCTATTTTGAATATTTATATTTAGGGAAAATTCCATTTAAATACCATTTGAATTTGTAAAACGCCGAGTCACTCGAATTTGTAAAAAAGACTCGAGGTACTTGGGGACCTATGAGGGATATGCAAATTCGGGTGAAATTACCTTTTCTTGCCCTTACTTTTAAATAAATGAAAAAAAATAAAAAAAGCCCCTCACCGGAGGACCACCCGCCGGCCGGCCCGGAGGGACCCAAGGGCGGCGGCGCCGGGAGGACCACGCCCGGGGGGTGGGGGTTTTTTTTTTTTGGGAGGAGGTGGGGTTTTTTTGAAAAAACAAAACTATTTTTGAAAGTGTAGGGGGTGGGGTTGAACCCCCCCACCCCCAACACAAAACCAAGTAATGCCCAACCAACCAGGTTGGGCTACTTGGTTCTTTAATTATATATATACATTAATAAATATATATATTCTTCTTAACAATTTTTCAATTGTATTTACCATTCCACAAAACGTGAATTACCATTCCACACAACGCGAATTACCATTCCACAGAACGCCAATTACCATTACTTTCCCAGGTTGTCATTTTTTACTATTTCATGTATGTTATGGATAACAAAAAAAATGACATTTTAACCATTCCATTCCAAAAACGCGAATTACCATTCCACACAACGCGAATTACCATTTCCACGGGAACGCGAATTACCATTACTTTCCCAGGTTGTCATTTTTTACTCTTTCATGTATGTTATGGATAACAAAAAAAATGACACTTTAACCATTCCACAAAACGCGAATTACCATTCCACACAACGCGAATTACCATTCCACAGAACGCCAATTACCATTACTTTCCCAAGTTGACATTTTTTACTCTTTCATGTATGTTATGGATAACAAAAAAAATGACATTTTAACCATTCTACAAAACGCGAATTACCATTCCACAAACGCCATTTACCATTCCAAAAACGCCAATTATGTTATGATTTTTTTTACTCTTTCAAATGGTAATTGGCATTTTTGGAATGGTAAATGGAGTTTGTGGAATGGTAAATAACGTTTGTGGAATGGTAAAAATGTCATTTTTTTTGTTATCCATAACATACATGAAAGAGTAAAAAATGGCACCCTGGGAAAACAATGGTAATTGGCGTTACGGGAATGGTAATTCGCGTTGTGTGGAATGGTAATTCGCTTTGTGGAATGGTAAAAATGTCATTTTTTGTGTTATCCATAACATACATGAAAAAGTAAAAAATGACAACCTGGGAAAGTAATGGTAATTCGTTAAATGGAATGGTAATTCGCGTTGTGTGAAATGGTAATTCGCGTTTTGTGGAATGGTTAAAATGTCATTTTTTTTGTTATCCATAACATACATGAAAGAGTAAAAAATGACAATGCTGGAAAGTAATGGTAATTGGCGTTAATGGAATGGTAATTCGCGTTGTGTGGAATGGTAATTCGCGTTTTGTGGAATGGTAAATACAATTGAAAAATTGTTAAGAAGAATATATATATTTATTAATGTATATATATAATTAAAGAACCAACCAAATTTACTTGGTTTTGTGTTGGGGGTGGGGGGGTTCGAACCCCACCCCTACACTTTCAAAAAATAGTTTTGTTTTTTCAAAAAAAAACCCCACCCCCTCCCAAAAAAAAAAACCCCCCACCCCACCGGTGGGCCGCCGGCCGGTGGTCCTCCGGCGCGCCGCCGCCCCGTGGTCCTCCGTGGCCCGGCCGGCGGCGGCCCTCCCGGTGAAGGGCTTTTTATTTTTTTTTTCATTTATTTAAAAGTAAGGGCAAAAAGGTAATTTCACCCGAATTTGCATATCCTCATAGTACCTTAGTACCTCCGAGTCTTTTTACAAATTCGGGGACCTCTCCTGGGGTTTTGCAAATTCAAATGGTATTTAAATGAAATTTTCCCTTATATTTATTATTTAAATTATAATTTTTTATTCATTATCCCATGAAGTTGAAGACGCAGGACTCATTCCTGATTCCTCTCATCTCGGTTATTCAATTTCACTTTTAATTATTTAATATCTATTTTTATATTTATATTGATTATTCACATTTATTTAATTATTTTTAATTATTTAAAATCTTTGAGAAGCAATTGCAACATGGGTAGAGATTATTGAGACAAGAGAATATGAGAGAGAAATCTTTAGGAGTTGAAGCCACAAGACTCCCACCAGTTAAATTTTTGATTCAGTATCTTAACTTCTTCATGTTATTATTTATATTTTTTTCTTTTCATTTAATTTTTATTTATATATCGTTATATTTTAAATATTTTTATTTATTTATTAAAATTATAATATTTATATTTTCTTTCATTTAATATCTACGTTTAAAATATTTATATTTATTTATTTAAATTATAATTTAAATTATATTTATTTTATTTTATTTTTAAATTATTGTACTACTAATTATTGAATTTATGAATTGAAATATAAATTTAATTAATAGATAATCATTAATTCATTTTGAGGGTCAAAATAGGTATTTCTCTTTCCTTTCTCAAATGTCACCCCTCCATTTTCTTTCTACTAAATAATTATCTTCTCTCAACCCATCTTTCCCCACCCATCAAAATCTTCCCTTATGTTCTTTTATTTCCCTTAAATTCATTTCCCTTTTCAAATGTTCTACGTACAAAATGGGCTCTTAGTCTCTCTACTTCATAAAGTCCTAAGGGTCTGTTTGGTGCCAAGAGATAGGACAAATACTTTTAATGAGCTCGATATTTTTAAAAATAAAATAAAGAAGTGGGGTTTAAAACTTTAATTAATTGTTTTACTCAATATTACGTCTTCTCTTTATTAAAATTTTATAACCTTGTCCCTCTATTTCTTTTAAAATAAACTTATTAAAATTTTCTTTCCTCTCCATTCAATTATACCATTTATAAGTAAGTGTACTATATACATATTACTTCTATGAATGTCCTTCCCCGGATCCTAAATTTATGAGCTACTTGGGAAGTTTGGTTTGGTTCTAAATGTAAAACTTCAATCCACTTAGTCTTACAAATGTATAATTCTTTTTCCAAACAATCTCACTAATTGCACTAAATAAAGAGGGTTTTCATGGATGACTATAGTTTTTAATGCAAATAATTAAATGTTGTATTTTTGGAAAGTCAACACAAATTTATCACAAATACCTTAATTAACCAATTTCATTAATCTCTATTAATTAGTTACCTAGTTCATACATATAATACTTAATATATACCGGAGAGTATACGATATCTGAAATCCGAATTATTGAAGGAGAGCAATCTCTAACTAAGTTCTTGTGCCACTTCTTATGCACCAGGGAGTGTTTATGCTAACTATGGCCACATCCATCCCATCCATAAGGCCACCAAAATGCAACTAATTCCGACGATTGCACCATGAGTGCATCGCCGCCTCCGGCAACCAACTAGCTAGCCCTCTGAAAGTGGAGCTTAATCACCAAGAGGGGGTGAATTGAGGATTTTAAAAATTTTTTCGAAATTGCTCTGTTTTTCGAACACTAAAACAGAGCAAGACAGAGGATAGGGAAGAATAGCAAAACACAAGAGAGTTATACTGGTTCGGTCCAACTTCTTGACCTACATCCAGTCCCCATACACTCTGGGATTTCACTATCACGATTGATTACACACTCTGTAACTCAAGAGTAATTCTCTCACTAGAACTTACTCCCCTTACAAGTTGCAATCAATATCCCAATCAAGGGATATTGTTACTGAGCAATAAATATACAGAATGTTTGTCATTGGCTTTGTTAATGCTTTGATTTTTATTGTTACTGAGAACTCTGAAGAACAAAGAGCATATCAGAGGATATCAGAGCAATAAATATACAGAATGTTTGTCATTGGCTTCGTTAATGCTTTGATTTTTATAGGTTAATTGTCATAAATGACCGTTGTGAACATTCAAATTTATCTCCAGCCATTAGATAGTAATGAATTTGTCCGTTAGAGAGTAATTGTAGCCATTGGTGGAGTTCAATGCTTATGTCGCTTTCTCTCTATTCTGCTTTACTATGCATTTAATGCATCTGAAATACTTTTGCTTTTGTTGAATTTGAACTTAATTCAAGCTTTAAACACCTGAAACTTATATATAAATGAGATTAGAAACAATGAGAAGTAGTATAAGTGATTCCAGTGTTAATCAGGATGTTTATCATATATATCAAAAGTATCAAGACACTAATTTTCAAAGACAATGAATATGCACTCGAGTGTGACTTTGGATCACTTGAGTGATACCTTGTCACTCGAGTCATTGTACTGAAACTCGAGTGTTCGAAGGATCTTGGTCACTGGTAGTGAAGTGTTTGAAAAAGATTACCACTCAAGTTCCTTAACTATCACTCGAGTGATCTAATATTGTATTGAGAAGGCTTCGACACTACCAGGCTACTCAAGTGATTTTTATGGATCACGGATCACTTGAGTGATCTTCTGTTAATATCACATCACTTTTGGTTCACCTATTAGTACCTTGCTGAAACTCACCAATTAGCACTATCACTTGAGTGATCACCACATCACTCGAGTGATCTTGAGCATATCATTTGAGTGATCTACTTCACCTTTCAAAAAAATTGAGAGTCACTTGCAAATGCTTGCAAGTGATGTTGAATCAGACGAGTGCTTACCCAATCACTCAAGTGATCTTGCATAACTTCATAATTTTATCTAGTGACTTGCATAATTTATGAAAATGAAGATACATCACTTGAGTGCATCCACTGTCATTCGAGTGATCTTCTTTGATAACTCCAAGTGAAGAATATTCACTCGAGTAACTTATAGATTCAAGATTACTGCAAATATAGTTCTTTCACTCGAGTGCTAGAAACTCACTCAAGTGACTTGAATCACCAAGTCAACTTTTTGTTATGCTTTGTATATCAAGATTTGTTATCATCAAAACATAATAATATGAGAACTAACAAGTCCTTGGTTCACGCCCAAATTAATGCTACAAAGTTTCTAAAGAGCGTTAGTTGTGCTTCCCAAAATTGACGATGCTCTTACATAAACTTGGTCAACACCGATGTTGATCATTGAGTGCACCCATTCATTTCAGTCTCACCAAAGTAGCCAGCAAATGATAACAAATAGATTTTTCCAATGTCCTCTTTCAGGCCTGATATTTTTCCGCAAATTTAATTGTGTTCAATCACCAGTGGTTCCAGAAAAGAACATACTATGGTGCTTTGGATGAATGATCAACACCTAAAAATTCTTGACAGCTCCACAATCTTTAATGGCATGAAGATCATCTTCTATGCAAGAGTTGCAACGCTCGCACAAACTGGTAGAATGAAGATTCATCCAACGCTTCATTGCATTAGTGATAAGTCTTCCATGCATCATTAGCTATGCGAAAGTCTTACATCTCTGCAGTATCTTGAGCCTCCATATATCGTTCCAACAACTACTAGGAGTGTCAATAGGCTAAGAAAGGGCACGGTTAGCTAAGCGAATTGTGAACATACTACACTTTTCTCATTTTCACATCACTCTCTCATTCCCATTATTGTCCTTGTATTTAAATAAAGAAGGGTTAAGAGGCAAAAGTACTCATGAGCTTTCATCTAAGGTGCATCTTGCACCATATGCTTTTTTATGGTGCAAAAATACCTCTAAACTTTCAAAACTAGAGCAAAAATGCCAAAATTGTTAAAGCAACTTAACTGCCGTTAATTTCTATGTTGGGGCCCACATTATTGTTGTGAAGGTTCCAAAATACCCTCAATTAAAAACAACACACACACACACACAAACACACACACCCTCTCTCCTAGATACTCAAGTCAAGTTGCTGAAACAGAAACATTCCCTGGGAATGCTTTATCAAGTAAACAACCCAGAAATATTTAAACTTGTAAATAACCCAGAAATCTTTAAACTTGCAAGCAGCCCAGAAATCTTTAAACTTCTAAAATTCATAGCTTACCGAACCTAATAAGCAAACCCCCTTTGATTTGATGAAGAAGAAGAAAAACCCAAATAGAAAGGAAGCTCTAAGACTTAGGTGGGTAGGACATTGAAGGGATTGAACTCAAAAAAGCACAAATCAATCTCAGAAGAAGTTGCAAAAAAAAAAAATTGTGGAAGAAGGCTCAAATCAAACTGAGAACAAGGCTAATTACCAGCCACAAATTGAAGGCAAAATTCAAGGTGAAGAACACAGAACATAAATTAACCAGCAAAGCTTTCAACAAAGCTGAAATCACAAATTAGAAACAAATTAGCAAACCAAAAACTACTGGCTTGTTATTCAGAAATCATGACCTTTATCTATGATAAGCTTCAACCAAACCAGAGGAGAAGAGGAAGTAGATAAAAAGGGATCCAAGTTCATAGTAGACCCAGTCGTAGATCAAGAAGCCGCCGTCGACGGTAAAGATCCAATCACGATGATGGTTCGTCGCGCATCTGCTATTGAAGTAATCGTGACCTCCACTATCACTATTGTCTTTGAATACTAGTCGACACCCTCAACCTCTTCATCTCTGGCCATAGCCAAGCCACTCAAAATCAATCCACTCTCATCCACCGATCAGTGAAGACAAGGAAGAAGTCAATACGTCGCTATGTTTGATTCACCATCGTCGTTGGTGGAGAATGCCGCCACCGTCGCCAGAGAAGTTGATCTAGCGATCGAGACGTGAGCCAATCGCAGCACAACTCCCTTAGTCTCAATAGGGTCAGACCTCAAAATCTATTTGGAAAAAAACAAAGAACAATTTAATAATCCAGTTAAACAATCTAAGAAGCATGAAATTCAGCAATCTATAGAGAGAGAGAGACATAGGGATTACAGGATCTTGAAGTACAAGCTTGGTGTTGTCCCTTGCTAGCCTGAAAGGAGGCTTCTGGTTCTGCTAGGGTTTCTCCGAGATCCGCAAATTACTGTTAGGTTGAATCAAAGACTCCAAAGTGTTTGTCGATTCTGCACTTTTTCAAGCCTCGATGATTTTCAAAACTCTGAAGATGCAATCATTTCAAAAACAGCAGGGCTACTATCTTGGACTTCTACGCTAATCAATGAACAAGGGTTGGAGGAAGAGGGTTTTTTGAGTTGGGGCATTTTGGTAACTTTCTTTATAATAATTGGGGCCCACAACATAAAAGTAAGGACAGTTATGTCAATTTAACGATTTTGGTAGTTTTGCAGCCATTTAAAAATTTATGGGTATTTTTGCTCCTCCAAAAAGCATATGGTTCTAGACACACCTTAGGTAAAAGCTTATGGGTATTTTTGCACCTTAACCCAATAAGGAATCCAAGATTGTTCATTTATTGTAAATTTGGTATCAATGGAAACAACTTTCTTTTTTTGGAATATTTTTTATTTTATTTTTCTGCTAGTATCTTGTGTTATTGTAAATTACTGGAGGTAGCTACTAAACAAGCAGACATGGAAAGAAACATAAATTAATGAGAGCATAAAAATAAAATTATATTAAAAAAATTGGGAGAAAATATCTGTCGGCAACAGCGACATGAATGATCCCTTAATTCTCACGTTCACCTTTTTTGAAATTTGAATTTATCCTAAAGTTTGGGATGATGGGGTCAAATGCTTTCCAATTTTGTCCTGATTTTGTCTCTACCTTTATCTTGTAATTATCTCTGATGATTCATCATAGTCGAAAACATATGGAATATTATAAAGGAAATTATTTAAATTTAATTAATACGGGTCATATTTTTATTTCCTTATTTTTTTTTCTTTGTAATTTTTGGTCAACAATACTTTTAAAATTTTATACTAGTATTATTCTAAAAATTTAAATAATTCATATCAAATTATGGAGGATACTCAATAAAGTTATATAGAATGAAATTAGTTGATTTGAAGAAGACTTAAATAAAAAGTAATATTTATAAGTTATAAATATTGGGGTTTATTTTAAAACTTTGAGCATTGCTTAAAATTCACATATAGTTAGATATTAATCTCTGACTATTTTTTTCATAACTATGTAATTAATATATTATACCTGGTCCTAATTATAAGACCTAGTTTACTTTTTTAGAGAGATTAAAAAAGCTAAATAAGTTACTTAATCATTTCATATGTTGTGTTTTCTTAGATTATATATTAGTTTATTAATCAAACTATTTAGTTTGAAGAAAAAAAAAAATACTCTAATCTAATTTAATTAAAACTATTTAGTCTCTAAAAAAAATCAACTATATCTTATAATTAGGAAATGGAGTATAATGATCTGATTCATGCATTGGCATATTTGTCAAGACTAAATGAAGAACATAATTTTGCATTCACACGGTTCCAGTCCACGGTCTTTTGTTTTTTTAGTATTTATCTTTTCTTAAAGGTTAATTATCGCATTAAAATTCAACTTGGGTGGATTGATTAGATTATTCAATGAGTCAATCAATATCCCAACTAGTCCCGTCAAATTTTTTTGCTCAGGTCGGTCAGATTTGTTTTGGGAAAATTACGCGTAGGTCCCAAGAACAAAACAAATTAAAAAAATCCTCAAATCACAAAATTACACGTGAAGTCCCAAAAGCTTTTTTTGATATTATTTGTATTAACAACATGAATATATTTACAACAACATTTAAACACATGACCATTTACAACGAAAGTGCATGTATTTACAACAAGAAATACCTATATTTACAACAACATTTAAATACCTGGATTTTGAACATGAGAGGTCATTTACAACAGAAAATGCATGTATTTACCACAGGAAATGCATGTATTAACAACAATATTTAAAAACCTTGATTTTATTTCCATACAAATAATATCAAAAAAGTCTCTGGCCATTTACAACAGGAAATGCATGTATTTACAACAACATTCAAAAACCGGATTTTATTTCCATACAAATAATATCAAAAAAGTCTCTTGGGACTTTTGTGTAATTTGATGATTTCAAGGGACTTTTTTATAATTTTTTTCGTTCCTTGAGACCTGCATGTAATTTTTCCCATTTTTTTCCCCTGCCCATAACAGCTTGAAGTGACGTTGTTCTGAGTTTAGAAAAATGGGAAAATGCCCTCGAGTTTTAAGAAATCAAGAGATTCTAAAAAAAGTCCTTTAAGAAAGTCAAATATAAAAAAAAGCCTTAAGAAATTATAAATACGACTGATGAAGTTGTTAATAAATTCATTAACAACTTCATCAATCAGATTAACAACTTCTTAGGCTTTTCTGACATGCGAATTCTTTGTGGGACTTTTTTAAAACTTTATTAGTCCCTTGGGGAATGAAGGGAATTTTCCCTAGAAAAATCGCTTTTTTTCATATTTATGATTTGGTAACTATATTTTGTTAGATTAAATATGGTTTATTAATGTTTTTTTATTTTAATAATAGAAAAAACTCATATACAAGTCCTTGTAGTTTTACTGGTTAAAAAAAGTCCTTCTAGTTTCGTCTAACTTTTAATCATGTTTCAATAGTTTTTCCCCTTTTTATCAAATCCTTATAATTTAGCTTTATTTTTAATCATGTCTCCGTAAATCCAAAAATTCAACCACGTCAATCTGATTTTTTTATCACCTATAACTACAATGACCTAATTAAAAATCAAATAAAACTATTGGAACTTGCAAATTAATTTTCCCTAATTATATTACTTTTGTTAAATAATACTTCCTTTGATCCTAATTATAGGACATATTTAACCGATTTTAGGAAGATTAAGGAGAGGAGTTAAATTAGTTAATTTTGCTGATTTTCCTAAAATGCCCTTATATAAATTTAAAATGATATAAGTAAAAGTGAATCAACAACCCGTACCACATACCTCTCCGGCGTAAAATTTTCTTTTCTACACGTTTTCTAATTGAAAATGGTCTTACTATATATACATAAATGCACGTATGTATGTATGTATGTATGTATGTGTGTGTGTGTACACATATATCTACAGACACATATAAACACGCACACGCACACGCATGTGTGGGTGTGTATATGTACACATCTATCTACACACACACACATATATATATATATATATATATATATATATATAAACATACACATGCACACAGGTAAATATATGTACATGTGTGTGTGTATCCACACATATATATTGACAAACACATACACATATATACACTGATATGCATATAGGTATAAACACACATATATACACAGATATACATATGTTCAGTGGTAGAACACAAGTGTCTAGTTTCTATGGACTAGTAGATAATTTATCTGGGATCGAGTGACTCCTCTAAGATGTCTATTAGTTAAACACCAAAGAGAAGATGATAACTCAGCGATATCTATGAGGAAGATACCACAAATTGTCTGGAGATCACTATGCTACACAAGTATGGCGTTTCGCCAAATAGAGGTGGGGTGTGTGCACAGTGTGACTGAATAATAGAATAGATGAATAGAGAATGTGCACCTGGTAGGTAATCTCCTATTTATAGAGATTACCTAGGGTTTTGTTCTTCAGGCTGTGATTCGCTCTGCAGGCAGTATGCGCCTCCACGTTTTGCAAATGCATGCTCCACTACCTGTACTATCCTGAATTATAGGCACAGTTACAGGGTGATTAGTGTTTTACCTAATTAAGGAAGGATTCTGCCATAAAGTGCACTTACTGGGCCACATATCTATCAGGCCCATTATGTAAGTCCATAACAGTTGCCCCCAAACTCGGTAGTTCAGGCTTCTGAGCTGCCGAGATTAATTGAACACTCAATCCAGATTTTGTGTATCTGAGTTAATTTTCATTCAGTTATTCTCCGGGATTCCTTGAATCCGTGCTTGCTTTCAATCTGCCCCCTGGCATGCATGTCGGGCTAATTTTTCATATCACTCATTTGCTTTCATTATGGCCGGGATTATATTTGCAATTTTCAACCCGGCTTGCCGGATTGTCAAGCTCTCGCCATGTGTTGCCCCCAATCCGGGGTATCATGTAAGCATATTGGCATACAAACAGTCTTGTCTCTTCTATGATGTTGACAACTGTTCACTTGCCCGCGTTGAAACGTGTAACCGCTATTCCCACGTAGTGGCCACTCCTTGCATCTTTGGTTTTCGTGCGCATTTAATGCCCACGTCCTTTCGTATCAGTCATAATTGCACTTTTTAGGGTTTTAAGCCTAATTCTCGACGTACATTGACTTTGTTACCCCTGACTCTTCAAATCTGCAACGTCTATAAATTCTCACTCTCTTCTTCTTCTTTCACTTTACGCTCACCAGTTTCTTTGCATTCTCAGAAAAAGCTTCTCATTTCCACAAAGCTCTTCCCTCGCAAAGCTCTCTTAACCTTTTCCAGCCTTTCTTCATTCAGGTACATTCACTGCTCCCATTACCTCTTTTATTTCCATTTTACTCTATCTGTCATCCCCTGTTTTCTTTGATTGTATTCGTCAGACAACATTGTTCTAGCCTTCTGGGTAGATTTTCGGGGTTTCCTGGGTAGGTTCTTGAGTTTCCTAAGTTTAAAACTGCCAATACCGTGACTTATTCCTTCAAACTCTAAAGTTCCTCCTCTCTTCCCCATCCTTAATGGATCAAAACCCTGACTTGCCCTTAGACATGTACAGTAAGCCAATCCCCCAAGAATATTTAGATGTGATTGACAAACTCTCTGGATCCCAAAAATTCTAGTTCTGGTCAATACCTCGCATCGAGAAAGAGAAAAAGGAAGTACTGCTTGGTAAATCTAAGGGAAGTGGGAGAAAGAAAAATGTCCAAACATCTCCACTTGCAACCCATAACACAAACATTATCCCCTTAGGATCTTCTTCCCGTCTTCCTTCAAGTCCGGCCTTAGGTCGAAGTACCCCTATCCTGGCTTTTCCAAATCAGGCCCCAACACCTTGCGATGAGTGTTGTTACGCAAGCATCAACTTCTTTAAACAAAATCGTGAGAGAGAAGCCGATTTGGTCTTGGCTACCTGCCGGCATAATTTTATTTCTCATGCCACCCGGCTTCTATCAATTTGAATCAACCCGGCCAGGCACCTTTTGATTTTCCACGAGATAGCCCTGTTGTACCAAGTATATTCTCAGTTTCTGACTTGTACCCTTTTTCTCAATTATAGGTATAGATGGGTTCGTCTTCACACCATACTGAGCAATCCATGATGGGAGAGTCAAGTTCTTCCGGTTCTTCCTGAGCTCCAAACATTCTGGGTCCACCAGTAGTTAGCAACATCGTGCTGTATATTAAGAGTATGATGACTATGGAGGACATCCCCAATCTCGGCGTTTGGGATGGAGAGGGATATACCGTACGCTTGCCCCAGGGAGATGAATCGGTAGCCTCCTACCGAATGAGGGACAGCGACCCCCATTTCTTTTTCTTTTACCGAGATATCATTACCCGGCTTGGCCTGCGGTTTCCCTTCACCGACTTCCAAATCTGCCTCCTCAACCATCTACACCTTGCTCCCTCACAACTTCATCCTAACAGCTGGGCTTTCGCCATTGCCTTTGAAAATTTTTGTAAAAACCAAGATATAACCTGCACTGTTCCATTTTTCTGTCATTTCTTTTCCTCATTAGAATTGCATTCTGCCAAATGACGACCTTTAAGATTTAGTTGGACCTCACTCCGAAGTGTCCGGGATCGCAAACTTTTCAGGCCTTTCACCGACTCGTTTAAGGGCTTTAAGCCCGCCTTTTTTAAGGTTATTTCCAAACCCAAGCAACTACCGTGGTTCCTTCAAACTCTTGAATTCGGGGAAGTGGAAGAGAGATTCCCTCTGTACTGGTCTAAAGGTCATCACGGCCCTCCCTAAGAGTTTATAATCCATCATTAAACAGCCTCTTTGATGTCGAGGAGGAGGCAATAAACCTTCTAGAAATGATTAGCATGGAGAGTGGCCTTATGGACTCGGCCGAATTTATCCCAACACCTCTAATTAGAAAACAAGCTGCGGCGAGTAAAATTGTTTTTTTTTTGCATGCCTCTTGGTCTTCAATTAAACGAATAACTAACCATTTCATTTTGCTTTGCAAATCAGGCTATGGGGAAAAAGCCTCCTTATCTGAACGTAGTGCTCCGTGATGAGATTGAGACGGACCTCGTCATCACCAAAAAGCGTGCAGCCCCTGAAGCCGGGAAGGACAAATAGAAAGCCCAACCCAAAAAATCCAAAACTTCGAAGAGCACACCGGCGACTGACGCCTCTACTTCCTCTGCCCAAGGGACTACCTCAAATTTTTCGTCCCTTAACAGTCCCTTCTGTTCCGGCCCCTGATCAACCGACCACGCAAACTCCAGTCACTGAAACTCCTCCTTCGCCTCCTCCAACATACTATCTCGATCCTTCACTTGGAATCACAGGGTAAAAAAGGAACTCCGGATTTGCCGAGCTTTTCTCTTATCCAGTATGGGCCTTCCCAGTTTGTAGCAAGTTTCCCGTTGCTGGCATTCTTATTGCCTATGTCAGCTTTTCGAAGGACTAAATCGCCCTTCTCAAATGACCGGGATCTCACCTTCTTATTGTATCGGGTTGCAATGAGTTGTTTTGTAGCCATATTTCGGCAATGTGCCGTGATTCTGGTTTCATCGATTAAGTCCAACTCTACTGTAATTGCTTTGTTATTCTCGTCCTCCTCATATAGATCCTTAATTCTCCTCCACGAGGGTTCGCCAATTTCTACCGGAATCATGGCTTCACATCCATATGTCAACTTAAAGGGGGTTTCCATAGTTGTCGTTTGTACGCTAGTCCGGTATCCCCATAAAATGAAGTACAACTGCTCTACCCAATTAGACTTTGCCTCCTCCATCCGCTTTCTCAATCCATCTACAATGATTTTATTTGCAACCTCAGCTTGGCCGTTGGATTGTGGATGCTCTACAGAAGCAAAGTGTTGCTTGATATAGAAGTCGGACACCAGCTTTTGGAAATCCTTATCAATAAACTGAGTTCCGTTATCCATGACTATCTCTACCGGATCCCAAATCAAGATATAATATCTCTTTTGAGGAATTTCTGCACCCGAGCCGAGGTAATTGTCTCTAGTGGTTCCACCTCTATCCACTTTGTAAAGTAATCAATGGCCACTATAAGCCATCGCAGCTGTCCTGGGGTTGCCTTGAATGGACCTAACAAATCCATGCCCTATTTAAAAAATGGCCACGCAGCCAAGATAGATTTTAGCTCAGATGGGGGGAGACCGTATTATGTTGGCATGCTTTTGGTAGCTATCACATTTCTGGACATAGTCCTTAGAATCTGCTGCCATGGTAGGCCAAAAGTAACCAGCTCGCACAGCCTTTCAAGCTAATGCTTTGGCACCCATGTGTTTCCCGTTGATTCCTTCATGTATCTCGGCCAAGACATAACTAGCTTCGTCCAAATTAAGGCACTTCAGCATTGGGGAATGCAAGCCTTTGCAATATAACTGATTATCAATCATCGCATATGAAGCCACTATTCTTACCAACTTATTTGCCTCAAATGAGTCGTCGAGGAGGACTCCTCTCTCGCGATAATCGACAATTGGCTTTCTCCAATCACCGGATTTTGAGATAACCATTATGCAACTTGGCTCTGACAAACTCTGTTGAATCACGGTTCGATGATTACCTGGGCTCTTGGTGCTTGCCAGTTTAGATAAAATATCAGCCTTGGTATTTTCTCCTCTTGGGATATGCACAACCATTACCTCATCAAAGTCTGCCATAATTTCTTTAACCTTTCCCAAGTACTTAATCAGCAAAGGACCCTTGGCTTGGTAAGTTACTTCTATCTGGGATGCCACAAGCTGAGAATCAGTAGAGACGTGCACTCTCTTGGCTTCATTTTCCTTAGCCTGAAGCAAACCGGCAATAAGAGCCTTATACTCGACCTGATTATTAGAAGTCGGGAAGTTAAACCGAAGGGAGTGTTCCATCGAAACTCCCTCTGGACTTGCTATCATGATCCCGGCTCCACTTCCCTTCGTGTTTAATGATACGTCAACAAACACCTTCCATGTTGCAGTATCTTGCAAATCCCCCTCAGCTGACGAAGTTAACTCCATTATGAAATCCGCCAGGGCTTGTGACTTGATGGCATGCTGGGCTTCATAAGTTATATCAAATTCAGACAACTCGATGACCCAAGTGACCATTCTCCCAGCCAAGTCTGGCTTATGAAGGATCCACCGTATTGGCTGACTTGTCCTAACCACGATCGAGTGGCTTTAAAAATATAGACAGAGTCGTCTTGCCGTAGTGAGTAGTACAAAGGTCATCTTCTCTAGCTTTTGATATCTCAACTCTAAACCTTGTAGGGCCTGACTTACGAAGTACACTAGCATTTGGCCGTCTTCTGTTTCCTTGACCAGAACTGCGCTTACTGCTTCTTTGCCCACAGACAGATATAGGATCAGAATCTCTTTTGGCTCCAGCCGAGATAAAACGGACAGGGCAGCTAAGCACTGTTTTATCTTAGTGAAGGCCACTTCACACTCTGGATTCCACCGGCCTTGAGCTTCCTTCTTCAATAGTTTGAAAAAGGGTAGAGAATTTTCTGCCGACTTGGGTAAGAATCTAGTTAAAGCGGCTAATCTTCCTGTCAGCTGCTGGACCTCCTTCTTGTTCCTCGGAGCTCCCATATCAAGCACGGCTTGGCATTTGTTTGGATTAGCTTCGATGCCCCTGTTTGTGAGTAAAAAACCCAAGAACTTTCCTGTCGAAACTCCAAATGCGCATTTTGCAGGGTTGAGGCAAATCTAGTACCCTCTCAGCTTCTCGAACGTCTGCTGTAAGTCTTGGACATGACTTGCTGGCTTTGTGGATTTGACGATCATGTCATCAATATATACTTCCATGTTCTTTCCCAGCTAATCTTTGAATACTCGGTTCATCATCCTTTGATAGGTGGCCCCTGCGTTCTTCAGACCAAAGGGCATCACATTATAGCAATAATTGGCCTCTTCAATGATGAATGTTGTTTTCTCTCGATCCTCCGGGTGCATGGAAATTTGATTATAGCCAAAATATGTGTCCAGAAAAGAGTGTAATTGAAAACTGGATGAATTATCGACCAACTAGTCTATACTCAGCATTGGAAAAGCGTCTTTGGGGCATACCTTGTTTAAGTCGGTATTGTTAGTTCTCTACATGTTTTGATGATAACTGACAATTGTAAACTCAAATTGAAGTTTGTCTTTGGTAAGTTGAAAAACTTACTGTCAAAGACAAACTCGAGTTTGTGATGTCAAACTCAAGTTTGGACTTGACAAAGAGTAGCTCGGTTTAATGAACCAAGCCCAAACTTCGGTTTGTGGCAAACAAAGAGCACTCTAAGTTTTTCAAGTTTAAGACAAACTCGAGTTTGTGATTGTAAACTCGAGTTTGTTCAAGACAGAGAGCTATCAATATTTTTGAACTAAGATAAACTCCAGTTTGTTCAAAACAGAGAGTTCTCAAGTTTCCCAAGCTTTATTGGAAACTCGAGTTTGATATTGTAAACTTGAGTTTGTAACAAACAGAGAGCTCTACTCCATTCTGAACTTGAGAAAACTCCAATTTTGTTTTATAAACTCTAGTTTGCATTTGGCAAAAAGTTTTCAAAGTTTTCTCTCTTTTGAGGAAACTCGAGTTTGGTGTGACAAACTCGAGTTTGGATCATAAAGAGAGCATATCATATTTCTAAAGTTTTGGAAACTCCAGTTTACCTTTGCAAACTCTAGTTTTCACCATTCAAAGAGTTTTCCATTTTTCCAAAGATTTATGGAAACTCAAGTTGAGTTTTATTAACTCGAGTTTGGACCAAGCAGAGAGCTTTGCTCTATTTTGTTATTTTGAAAACTCAAGTCTTGAGCTTTTGGACTTAATCATATCTTTTATTATAAAAGTCCAAAACTCGAGTTTTTCTCCCTTTCAAAATGATCTTCAAAGCTCAAATCGTGACTTTCTTCTCTGGATGAAGTAAACTTGAAGAATCCAATGGTCATTTAATGCTCTCTTCATATATATAAAATTGCATTCAAGTCTTCTCAACAACCAATCTGCAGAAAATGAATTGCATTCAAGTTTGCCAACTACTATTTCAGTTTTCTACTTGTAAAGTATCTTTTGAAAAAAATTGTACTTTAGTTATTACCTTATCTACTCTTTGAGAAAGTTTCATTTATTATAAGAATCTCAAGTCAAGGGGACTTGGAGATTGGGTATATTAGTTTACAACTTGTAAGGGGGAGTGTATCCTAGTGAGAGGATAACTTCAAGTACAGAGTGTGTAACTAATTTTGAGTGATAGTAAAAATCCCAAAGTGTCTGGGAACTGGACGTAGGTCAAGAGGTTAGATCAAACCAGTATAAATCTTGTTGTGTCTTGCTTACTCTTCCCTTACTCTGTTCAGCTCTGTTTTGTGTTCTAGTTTCAGAGCACCTTGAAAAGATTTTTTAAAATCCTTAATTCACACCCCTCTTGGTGATTTGCTCCATTTACATTTGGTATCAGAGCAACTTTTGATGCTTTATGGATACTAACATATCCCAGTTATGTATTATGGATACTAGCATATCCCAGTTATGTATTGTCGGCCTTCCCAGAATTATGTTGTAGGGAGACGGGAAGTCGGAAACCACGAACCTAACCTTTTCCATCTTAAAGGCATCTTTTGTCCCTGGCATCAACTTAAGGTCTATGTAACCTTTTGGATGAGTATCTTGCCCATTGAAACCCGTCAGGGTTACCTTGCATGGCTTCAAGTCTTTTGGATCAAACCTCATGCATTTGAATGCATCCTAAAGAATAATATCCATTGCACTACCATTATCCATGAAAATCTTTTGCACCTGGTAGTTGACCAGGGTTCCTATTATCACCAAACCATCATGATGGCCTGGAGCAACATCCTTTAGATCTTCCTTGGTGAAACACAGCACATGAGGTTATGGTTTACTAGACTCTTCTTTGAACTTTGGGTGATCCCGGATTGACAAGACCTCCCTTAGATACTTCTTCCTTTGACTCATTGAGTCTTTGAAGCCTCCGCTGATGAATTTACAATCGTACTTGGCCTCAAGGAACCCGTCATCACTATCTTCCGCTTTCTTCTTTTGGTCCCTTCTTTTCTTCTCTGGGGGCGGGCTCTTGCTCCGACCCCCATTTTGACACTTAATGCTTTGTCGACCTTGGGTTTGAATAACATACCGTCGGAGTTTTCCTTCCCGGATAAACTTCTCTATTGCGTCTTTTAATTCCCAGCACTGCTCAGTTGTATGTCCGTGTTGATCATGGAACTCACAATACCGGGACTTATCCAGCGTGGCCTTATTCTGAAGTGGCCGAGGTCGCTCAACCTTCTTCATCTCGGTCAAGCATACTTCCTTCCAGAGTATCTCCCGAGATACTTTTAGAGGAGTATACTTCTAGTATTTTCCTTTAGATTTACTCCCTCAAGATTTACTATCTGTGAAGCGTCCATGAAAATCTTGTGTGTTTCCCCTATGTTGCTCTTTTCCCTTGGGGGTGTGCTTTTAGCCTTCTCTTTCATCACCCGGCTTGCCATCTCCATCTACTCCAACTCCAGGTATTGCTTGGATCGATCTCAGAAATCTGTCAATGAATCGACACGTCGTTTCATGATTGATTTCTTCAACCGGGATGAAATATCCAGGCCGGCTATAGCCAGATGTAAGTGCACATCTTCCTTCAACCCTGGTACTTGCAGAGCCGTGTCTTTGAAGCGATCAAGGTATTTATGTAGTGTTTCCCCCGGTGATTGCTTCACCTGGCTGAGTTGGAACTCGGTTTTAGGTTGTTTTCTGCTTGTCGCAAAATTCAGTAAAAACTTCTACTCCAAGCTATCCATATCTTGGATCGAATTCAGTTGCAGCGAGTGAAACCATATCTGTGCAGCTCCTCGCAAAGTCCCTGCAAACAGTTGAGGTATGATATGTCCTTCAAATCCCTTTACCATCATCTCCATGTTAAAGTTATTGACATAGGACTTGCGGGTCCTGGCTCTTGTCATACTTTGGTAGGTCTACTAAGTCAAAACCCTTAGGCTATGTAGCGGTCATGATCTCGTCTCGAGAAAGGACTTCGGTTTCGGCTCCGCCATACCTTACTGTATGTGTCTCGGGCACGCTCTGTGATGGAGGCACCGTATTCTCCTTATTTGGACTTTGGCTCTCAAACGGTTGCTTTCCCTTTGTTCGTTCTAGGTCCGA